>CAUYSK010054122.1:0-18967 GCA_963575035.1 Avahi laniger
CCTCATCACCACACCCCTCAGTGCCCAGCTACCCACCCAGGGTGAACTTCCTCCCAGGGTCTGTCCTTTCGGGCCATCAGGCTCCAGTTGCAGTTACCCTGGTCCATAAAATGTATTTGAATGACTGAACTTCAGATGGAAGGGATCAGAGTTCCTTTTTCTCTTCTCTCTGGAGGTGCTGCTCATATGTAAAGCTGGCTACAAATAAATAAGTAAAAAGCCGTAGTCTGGTGAGGGAGGATTGACATCACATTATTCTCCCAGTGGTCTCTAAATTCTAGGCACTTGCTTAGGACCAACTTCCTGTGACAGGAAGAAGCTACTTAGTTTCCAACCAGCCCAAGCCTACTTCTCCCCCAGTCTGTCTTAGGGGCCACATCTGGGACAATTTAAGCATGAAAATAAACAATGGTAGTAAGAAATTACAAACACTGAACAAAGTAGGAATCATTGTGTCCACTGATGAAAGTAAGTAAATAAAGAATGGGCTAGAAGGGAAAGTGCTTCCTTACAGAGGAAAGGCAACTAATAAATGGAGAAAACATGACTCGGCCACCATGTGTCAATCATGATCACAACGAAAACTCAGGCAGGAGTGGTCAGGGGACGCTAACACTAGTGGGTGGGCTTTGAGGAGTACCAGGATAGACACATGGTCTCAAATTAGCTCTGTACAAGATACTTATTAACTACAAAGGGAAAAAACAATAATGGAACAGCAGAGCGACCTGGAAGATGCCACCTGGTCCAAGGAATCAAAGCATCACCAGTAATGGGGCAAACGACACCATGAACTTCCCCATATGGTGTCCCGAGGAGAAAAAGCATCACTCCTGTGGCATTCTTACCCAAAGGGCATAACCTCAATCTCGGTATGAGGAAACGTCACGCAAACCCCAGATTAAGGACATCCTGCAGTGTAAGTGGCTTGCACTCTTAAGAATGAATGCTAGCGTCATGAAGTGTGCACAAATGAGCACACACGCGCGGCTGAGGAGCTGTTGTACATCAGCTAAGACTGAAAAGACCCAACAGTTGGCTGCAAGGCACGACCCTGGATTTTCTTTTGTATCGACGACATTGTTGGGACAACTGGTGGGATCCGGATAAGGTTTGTAGAGTAGACAATAGGATTGTATTTATGTTCATTTCCTGATTTTGATCTGCTGCTAACTCGAGATGGCTCTTGCAGACACCGTGCGCCCACTCAGGTGCATCGACAGAAAGGGACAGAGGGACAGACTCTGTGGGACATGGGCACATTTGGGGAATCCGGGTGAAGGGCACGTGAGAATTCTTTGCATTATTCTCGCAACTTTTCTCTAAATCCAAAATTATGCAAAAAAGCAAAGTTATAATAAAAAAAGAAAACCTCATTAGCTTCATTCCTCTCACACCTGCACCGGCCTCTCCAGGCATTCCTTCCTTCCAGCAGTGACTTTTCCTAAAGTCCCTGATGGCCCATGAGCCAGGGAGGTGCTGGGGGGAATGTGGGGGTGAATGACCTCTCCCCGCACTCTCTGGGGGTCTGGGGAGCGGTGCATGAGGTAGGCACACACCCCTCTCTACCCTGCACACGTAGTGGGCCTTGGCGGTCCCTTGTGAATTTGTAGTGAGGGTGGTTTCTTCAGAAGCAGAAAAAGATGTCAATGTCAATGAATTTTCCCCAGAAAAGAATTTACATATCAAAGTGCCCTTTGCATAAAGCACTTACCTGTGAGTCATCTTACCTAATTTTTACAATCATCTTCTGAAATAGGTACTTATTTAATTCTGTGCAGATACAACTTATTTCTAGGGAGGGAAACTGAAACTCAGAAGGATAAATTTACTTGCCCTACAACAAACAAGTAACTGTACGTCAGGACGCTGAGCTCTGAGCCTCTGTTAATAATTACACAATTCTAGAGTTGGGAGGGGCGGGGCGGGGCCGTAGGCTGATGAGGAAGTTTCCAGGAAGGCCGTGGTCAGACTTACCCGCCTGGCCCCAGGTGTCTGGTGGGCGTGTCCGCAGCTCGGGGCTCGGTGAGGCCTTCCCCCGCGTAACCACTAGAGGGCGCCGCCGGCCCAGTTCAGAAGTACTTTTTGCCCTTGAATTTAGGTGTGGTCAGGGGAGAAAGTGCTATAAAACCTAAAGAAGCTTAAGCCTCAGGGCGTCTCACCTGTGCAGACCCTTTGTACTTTTGTACCCAACTTTGCATTTGTAATCTTGTATCATTTTTCCGTAGAGGGCTTCCTGAATAAGCTTCAGGCTCCCACAATCTGCAGTCATCCCTGCTTATGTGAATACTTCAGTGACTCCGGTGGGAGCTGGGACAGCGTGGTCTTGAGCAGCACGGAGTGTAGATTTCCAAGGGATCCGGCCCCCCTCTCCATGGCTGTGGGTGCCCAGAGAGCCGGGGCTCTGCCCTGTTTGACCTTGACTCTCTGCGGTGTAGAACGTGGCAAGCTGTCTGGAGATGTTTGTTGAATGAATGAAGTAAGGGAGGCAGATAAACAACCCCTCAGTGCTTTGGTCTTCTCTTTGGGTCTCAGTTTCCCACCTTTAAGGTGGGGGTTGGCGTTGGACTAGAGATCATCTCAAAGGTTCCTTCCCGGCAGAAGCTTACTCCGAGAGCCCTCCGGTGCTCTTGCCCCTCCTCAACTCTGCCAGCTGTCCTTTCATTTGGTTTTATTTCTCTATTTCTGTTCTTCCTCCAGCCCCTGCCTTAGGATGGCTACAGCCTCCTTGGCTCTGCTAACACCCCTGGGGGGGCCCTGAGCTCTCAGGGGGCGTGGCTTTCTGGGTTTCTGTGCCTGAGGAACCGAGGGTAGCGTTGTGTGAACGCAGTGGGCAGGGGGCGAGGGAGTGGGCTCAGCCGCCCCTTCCTCAGTGCCAGGAAGGGATCCGCTGCCTCCGTGGGCTCCTCCTCCTGCCCTGCAACCCGGCTTCCCAGGCCCCATCAGTGCAGGAACAGTTAAGGACTAAGATGACAGCCCGTTGGACGCCACTTCTGATTTTTCTTCCACTGCTCTGATGGCTCCTTCTAGTTTGCCTCCTGAGCTTGCTGCATCCATGCTGGGGTTCCACAGGGTCACGCTTTCCCTCCTCTGCCCTCCTTGCTCTGCGAACTCTCCCCGGCAACCTCCATCGCTGCCCGGTGTCTGTCACCGACATCCCGGGGACTCGCGCGTCTCTGCAGCCACCTGCCCTCTCTGAGCTCCAGAGCTACCTCGCTGTCACATGCCACTGGCACCTCCAGCTCAGGCGTCCGACACTTCTGTCAGCTCTATCGAGGTGTAATTTAGATAAAATCCATCATTGTAAATTTCGACAAATGCGTACAGTAGTGTAGCCACCACCACGATCATGGTGTAGAACATTCCCACCACCTCAGTAAGTGTCCTCCTTCCCCCTGGGTTCCCCCATCTCTGCTCCTTGGCAATCACTGATCCCTCTGGCACTGTGTTTTGTTTTTTTCTAGAATTCCATATCAATGGAATATTTCAGAATGTAGTCTTTTTTGTCCGCCTCCTTTCACTTAGCACGATGTTTTTGTGATTCATCCAGGTTTGTCACGCATCCGTCGTGCATTTCCTCTCGAGCAGTGTTCTGCTGTTTGGATATATTGTAATTTGTTTCTCTGCCAGTTGATGAGCAAGGCATCTGAAATTAAACTCGCCTGCATTTGGATTTAGATTCTTCTGTGCATTGCCCATATAATCCGGAGCAAACTATGTGGCTTCTCTAAGCCTCGGGCTTCCCAGCTGTGCAACAGGGACAGGGACGCTCTCCCCGAAGGCCGTCGAGGGGATTAAATGAGCTCAGGCAGGAGAAACACCCGCTGTGTCCGGCGCTCCACAGCTAGTTGGCATTGCGGATGTGCTGAACTGTCTGAACCAGGTGGGGGCACATCGTATCTCCCCAAGGGTACTGCAGGCAGGCCCTAGAGCTTTCCGGTCGTTTGCAGCTCAGAGCTCCAATCCCATATTCTACATAATGCTCTTCTCTCCCTCCCTCCAGCTCAGGCTTGACCGCCGTCCAGGGACCTGCCAGGAGGAGTGTGAGGGAGGTTGAGCACAAGGGCAAGACGCTGTCCCCTCATGCACCCTGGCTGTGCCACAGGAGGGTCCCACTGCTTTGCTGCTGCCCCACACCCTCCCGCACTCCGTGCCGCTCTCCAGTCTTTTCTCCCCTGTTCGGTTGCACTTAGAGGGCAGATCAGAACGCCTGCTGCACAGACACAGATCCAGGGGCCTGTCCTTTCAGGCAGCCCTAGAAGATGCCAGGGAACCTCCCACCCACAGTCCCTGGCTCTGCTAACGTGCTTACTGGCTGGCCTTGGATCCTGTCTCAAGGTCTCCTGGGGGAACCCAGACCTTGACACAGCCCTGGTCTTTGGAAGTCGTTTTCTTGAAATTGGCTTGGATTGGGGCTCGGGCTGGGCAGCAGGCAAGCCACAGTCCTCTCCCCACAGGTCAGACTCCCTTCTCTAACGAGTCTGCTGGGGTTCCTCTGGGCCTCCTGCCAGTCTAGGCTGAAAGGGGCTTGGGGAGGGGCCGTGGCCCAGGAGCAGAGGGGCTTCTGTCCTTTCTCAGCTCATCCTGCACGGCTGTGGCACAGCATTGCTTAGAACGTTAGAATATTTAGTGCCCGTTGTCCCAAGCTTGCGGGTTTTTGCACAATTTGGGGCCAATAGGAAAAGCCTCATTTGTTAGTACCATGCGTAGCACTTAGGTATTAGTTTGCTTGGGCTGCTGTAACAAAATACCACACACTGGGTGGCGTAGGCAGCAGACATTTATTTCTCCCCATTCTGGAGGCTGGAAGTCTGAGATCAAGGTCCCAGCATGGTCGGGTCTGGCGGGGGCCCTTTTCCAGGCTTTCAGGTAGCCGCCTTCTTGCTGTGTCCTCACATGGCCGACAGAGCACTCTGGGATCTCTTCCTGGTCTTATAAGGAGATAGTTTTATCTCCCAAAGGCCCATCTCCAAATACCATTGCATTGGAAGTTAGGGCTTTAACACGTGAATTTGGGTGGAGACACGATTCAGTCCAAAGCAACTTATGAAAATGATGATGATTTACCTCTGACTTTACCACACTAAAATTTGTTTCTACGCCTGTGTTCCTTATGTCGGGAAAGACACTCACCCTGATCCCCTCCTCCCCTCGTGTCCAGTCAGGAATGAAGTCTTGTCAGTTCAACCTCCTGTGTCACCCACGCCATCCCCTCTGTCCCCCACAGCTTCCTTAGGCCAGGCCCTCATCGTTCACATCAGCTAGGACTGGGTAGCAGAAGACTCTGCTGCAGTGGCTTAAAGAGGTAAAAGGTATAATTAGCATGTGCACGGGGAAGTGTGGGCAAGCAGTGCACAACTGGAACAGGCCCCCGAGAATGTCATCAGGGACCCTAGCTCCTTCTACTTTTTTTATTCCACTGTCTTCGATGTGGGCATTGGTTCTCATGTTCACAAGATAGCTGCTGCTTCTCCAGGCATTGCTTCCACATCCCAGGCCATAACTCCTAATGGAGAGCCCTTGCCTTTTTATTTGGGAAGGGCCTCTCCAGGGCCTTCCACTTGCCTCTCATGGTCCAGAGCCATGGCTCCCTCTCTGAGGGGGGAGTCTGGGCAGGTGAGAGACTTTCCAGCCTCTATAGCAGCGGGAGGAAGGGGGGTGCAGATGGCTTTGGGTAGTCAGTTCCTGGGGTCAGCTGCATCATCTCTTACCACGGCAGCCTCCCAGCCGGACCGTCTGCCTGCATTCTCACCAGCACATTCCTGTGGACAGCAGGTCTGCCTGAGGGGCAGTAAGAAACCATCATACCTTGCAAGTCAACAGTGACATAAATGGTGGCAATGTTAGTGTAACTTGCACCTGGAGCATTCGGGACGTGTGAGGTGTAATCACAAAAGCCTGTTACTGTTGCCTCCCACTGTCCCTCTGCCGCAGGCATGAGGAGAGCTGTCCCTTCCCTGCCCCCGAGTGAGCACTCTGGGGGTCCCCGTGACTCTGCCAGTCATCTCGCCGTGAGGTGCAGAGCAGGACCTGGGTCCAGGGTGCGAGTCAGCACTTCATCTCCCACCCCAGGCAAGACTTCTCCCTCCCCCTCCAGCTGCAGGGGGTCGCTGGCACTGGTGCCTTGGGAGGGGTGTAGCCCTTTTCTCTGGTTCACTGAGATGTGCTATTTCTGACTCCTTGGGGTTGCGGAGAAAGGTAGGGGGGTGTGGAGGGAAGAAGGAAAAGAGGTCAGAAAGTTCTCACGTGCCTGTTAATGTCACCATATGGTGTCATGGTCTTTGGTGCAGCTCGAGATTGGGGCTGACTCTCTCTCTGCCAGGCACTTGATGGGTCTTCTGCAGACTCCCGGCTGCCCTCAATCCCACCCTCTTCCCCTGGGTACTGCTGCCCCACCAGCTCCCGGACTCCCTCCCAGTGTGAGGTTGAGGCATTCGTTCATTCATTCATTCATTCATTCCCCGAGCCTTCGTGAGGCCCAAGACATGCCGCCCCACCCCTCACATAGACTCGCAGACCCTCTCGATTGGTGGAGGTCTCCTGGCTGCAGACCCTGTGTCCTTCTGCAGGAGCAGACCCTTAGCCGAACTTTCGGGGCCGCGCGGTCCATGAAGGAGGTGCTCCAAAGGGACTGGGAGGGGCCGGGCAGGGTGAGACTTTAGGTGAAGCCCGGAATCCTGGATTTTATGGGCGGCTCTGGAGTCCGTATTAGACCTCAGAGTTTGTCCCAACTCCGCAAGGCTTTCAGACTTTCGTATTTCGGGGCCACCAGGTCCTTGTTGACTAACGGCTGCCCCCAGGGGGCTGTGGAGCTGCCAAGCAACTCCAATTGCCCAAGGGCAGGCTGCCAAAGAGACTTAGCAAGTGCAGCCTTCTCAAGCAAAGCACCTGGAAGCCGGGAGATGGGCACGCAGGACCCCGCAGGAGCCATTAAAGGAATGTGAATAGAGCAGACAGTGTCCCCAACACCATCCTTACTGGGCCCTGGGGACTGTTTCTTTTATTGTCCAAACTGGTTTTTCCAGAGATCAGCTCTTCCTGTATATCAGAGCCTAACATTCCACGTCTAAAACTCCTTCTGAGAGGCCGAGGCCTGTTGCAGTGGGAGGAAGGGTATTTGGAGAGTGTCTGTGCCCGAGGCCACCACTGTCCGCCCCCCCCATCACCCTCCATTCTTCCAACATCCATCACAACTCATCACCATCCCGTAAACTTTGACACGCACTTTGTGTATTTCCATAATGTTGTCAGCCGCCCATAGAGCATCGAGAATATATTTCCCCATTTTAGAGTGCTGGTAACTCAATTTATAGCAATTTATTCCACAAAAGCAGACAGTAACTCAACTGGTGAGAGGAGGGGAAAAAAAAAAGGCCCTACCAACCCACCGCTGTTTCTCAGCGCTGGAAATCAAAACGGTAATGCACGGAATGGATTTCTGCAAGTAATGGGCTCGGCCGGCAGACATGTGAGCTGAGTTAAATGCCTTTTAAGTAAATCTCAGCGTGAGCTATCTGTTCACTCAGACGTGCACGCACGGAGACGGGGCGGCTGTGCGGACAGACGGCACACGCCGTAACTTTCGTTATCCCACACCGAAATTCTTTGTGAATACCCACAGTCAAAGAGACTGTGTATTTTCTGATTGCTGTGACAGGTGGCTGCCAGTGCGAGATTGAGGCATTCATTCATTCATTCATTCATTCCCCAAGCCTTTGTGAGGCCCAAGACACGCCAGGCATTATGCCAGGCAGTGAAGGTGCAGAGACAGTCAGACGAAGCCCCTGCCCTGCGGAGCTCACGGTCTCCTGCAGAGAGAGGGTGACACACAGATCGGGTGGCGGCGGCGTGTCACCGTGCTGTGACAGCGGGCAAGGTCGTGGGCTCTGTGGTCACACTGCCAGTGTGTGAGCCCTGCCACTTATAGGGTGAGGTACTTAACCTCAGTTTCCTCATCTATAAAATGGTGCTAGAAATACTGTCTGCCTAGAAGTGGATGCAGGGATTAAATGACAAAATGGTTATAAAACGCATGGCAGGGTGCCCGATTATAGTAAGTGCTCAATAAAAGTGAGTTGTTGCTGCCGTTATTCCTGACACCTACCCAGGGCTCCATGCAGGGAGGGTCAGGGATGTTTTGATGGAGCAGGTGATGTTTGTTCAGAGATTCGAACGGTGTCGGTGCGTCTAAGTCAGGAAAGGGACTTGGGTGCAGAGGGAGCGCCGGGGGCTTAAACAACAGGCAGCTGTTTTCTCACAGTTCTGGAGGCTGGAGGTCCACAATCAGGGTTCGAGCAGATTCAGTGTTTGGTGAGGGCTCTCCTCCCCGCTTGCAGGCAGCCGCCTTCTTGCCGTGTCCTCCCGTGGCCTTTCGTGAGGGTGCTTCAGATCTTGGTGTCTCTTCCTCTTCTTAGAAGGACATCAATCCTATCAGACTAGCCCCCCCCTGCCCCGTGACTTCATTTAACCCTAATCCCCTCCCTAGAGGTCCCATCCCAAATACAGTCACATTGCGGTTAGGGCTTCAACATGTGAATCTGGGGGGAACACAAACATTCGGTCCATGTGGAGTTCTTGGAAAACTAGTTCTACGGCTCATGTTTCCCTATTTAGTAACTGCGTGATCTTGAGATGTGTAAAATTAGGTCAATAATGGCTAACTCTTGGGACTTTTGTATGGATTAATTCAGGGAATATGCTGCGTCAGAGAGACAGAGAACGCTGAAGGCTGTGGTTGCTTAGGGAAATGCTGGAGCAGAGCGTGGCTTACGGCAGCAGGAGGAGACAAGGTGAGTCTGGGAGCATTTTTGGTGCTCACGAGTGGAGAGGGTACTCCGTGACCCGTGGCGTCTTTGGAGAAAGTCAGTGCTCAGGTGTGTGCAGACATTCTAACTTCTGTGCTGAATCTGTCCAGGAATTCCTGCTGCTTTGGACAAGCCGTGCTGCAAGAGCCATCGGGGCCTTTCGTATCCAAAGGTTCTACGTGTCCACCAGCCGATCAAAACCAGACACAGCCAATCTTCTCATCAGTCTTTTCTCAAGTCACTGCACCCTCCCCTTTCCTTGGCAATAGTATGAATGAAGCGTAAAAAGGAAAACTGGACAAGCCAATGAGGCCAGACAAGCCGACTGCAGATCCACGAACCTCAGGAATCACCTCTGGCAGCTGGGGCTGGCAGCATGTCAGAAGTCGTGCATGGTCATCTTGCAGAAGACCGCCATCTCCAAGATATTGCTGATTGCCTGACGTTATGGTCCCTCACAATGCTAAAAAAATTATAACCCGCATAAATAGTAGCCCGCCTTGTGTGCAGGCTCAACACGAATCTCATGCTACCAAGAACATCAGTTTAGAATCCAAAAGTAATTTAAAAAACAATTTAATTTTTTATTGTAGTCCTTTTAAGAATAATGCAGGGAATTCACATAAAAAGGCATAGAAAACCTCCTTTATCCTTGTTTCTTGTATCTCCCCCTTACAGAGTGCTCCTCACTCCATCCTCCCAGCTGATGTAACTCTTGCTTTTTTCTCCCTCCCATGTAGTTAAATTACTTTTTTATTCATTCAGATTTTTATTGCGTCTCTCCTATGTGCCACGATCTGTGTATATAATGGCAGACCAGAGACATGGTTCTTGAGTCCTCAAGTTTATATTCTTTGATTGTGAGTATTTAGTGTCTTTTATATTCCCTTCTGAAGATTCCTAGAAGCTACTAGACCTATGTGAAATTGGAAACTTAGAAAGGATCACCGGGGCAAGAAAGATAGATCTTGCATTTGAAAGGGTAGTCAGCAAACTCTTGGGAAGTCAGTGGTATGAACAAGGAAAGGGAACGAACCTAGGAGTTTTGACCCTCCCGTCTCCCTACTTTCCCCATGGCCTTATTTCCTGTCCTCTCAGACTGGGCTCTGCAGCTGCAGCCTCACCAGATGGCACCAATGAATGGGGCTGCCAACTGCAAAGCAGAGCAAGGAACAGGGGAGGCCTGTTACCTCTTTCTGTGTCACCTGGGGTATTTCTGTGGAAGTCATAGACTGACGTGTCACAGCTATAGTTGATCTGGTTCAACAAGCCCCATTTTACAGGTGAGGAAACTGAGGCCCAAACCAGGAACATAGACCTAGATGGCAGAAGAGCTTGATTGTCTAATTCCTGGGTCAGTGCTCCTTGCACTACCCTGCACTATTAGCTGGCTATCTTAGCACGCTCTCCAACTTTTTCCCCCCTTGATAACTAATTTAGAGTACAGCTAGGTATGTTAACGCGATCCCATTTTGGCCAGTGAGATGTAAGTGGAAGTTTGTTGCGGGTGAGGGGCGGGCTTCTAAGAAAGCTTTTACTTTATTGGTTAAAAGGACAGGTAATCTTTACTCTCCTCTCCCTTTCATCCTACCTGGAATGTGGAGATGACATCTGGTGCTATAGCAGCCATCTTACAACCATGAGAGAAAGGCAAGAGAATTGGAGGGACATGGCCTGTCATCATTGAGCTACTGCGTGGACACTAACTGCCTCTCGTTTGTTTGTGTTAATCAGGCATCACTAACAGATAGAGCCCCTCTGCCTTCCCCCTACCCCTCATCTTTTAGGTGAGACCTTTAGACAGGAGAGAGGGGCTTTGCAGGAGGATGGGGCCCGAGGAAACGCCGGAGGCTCACACAGAGCACCGACCCTTTGATCTAGACATTTCCAGAAGCAGCTGTCAGTTCTCACTTGCCTCGGAGGCCTCATTCCCGCCTGTCACTTAGGGCCGAAGGCTGGGTTACCAGGTAATAACACAGGCTGTGGCATGCTGACGTCCGCGCCCCTGCTTGCTGAGCAGTGATCTGTGCACACCTGACGTTATCATTACTAACCCTGCCCCGGCCCCCTGAGCCTCCAGGAGCCAATGAGAACGAACCATTTTCACTTGTCCGAGAGACAGTGAGAGAAATGCAATTTTGATTTAATTCTTGGCTCCTCTGAAATGTGCCCGTGCGCTGCGCAGAGGTGGGGGGAGGAGAGAGCGTGCAGTGGGAACACTCGTGAACGGAGAGGAGAGAAGTAGCGGTTGGAAGGAGCACTGGGCTTCATTTAAAGGCCCATTTTCCATGAGATGCTTTACAAATTATTTCAAGTAAAATCTTGAATACAATCAACAGCCTCCCTTCTGCCAGCTCCCTGCACTCCCACTAATCTTCAGGGGAAAGATCTCAGGTAAGGCCGACCTTCCACTGATTCCTCTGGAGTTGCAGGAAGCTGAAATCATAGCGTAAATGACCTCTTAGCTTAAATCCACGCTGAGTGCAGAGAGGGGAGTGAGTAGATTTGGCTTCCATGGCCCAGAACCGCTCTTTCCCCCTCTGCCCTAATTCAGTGAATTACAAATTAATTTATTAAACAATTATGTGTGGGGCGCTCACCCTATTTCATGTATCTGGTCCAGTCCCTGAGAGCAGCAACTCTGCCTTTTTTTTCTTTTATCTCCGCAAGGCAGAGGCTGTTTACTTGGCGATGAAGTGACAGATGCTGGTGCCAGGCCTCCTGGGTTCCAACCCTGGCTCTGTCATTTAGCTGTGTGACCCCAGGCAAGTTAATTCGCCTCTCTGTGCCTTAGTTTCCTTATCTGTAAACTGGAGGTGATAATAATACCTACCTCCTGGGGTTGTTATGAAGCTTAAGTAGAATAATAGGTGTGCAGCCCTCAGCTATTGCTGTGTATGTGTTAGCCGTCTCGCTCCCTGTGCAGCGGAGAGCCAGGTGTGGTTAACACCCAGGAAGAAGGATCATCACGGAAGTGGTAGTAGAAAGAGCAGCCAATCACTGAGCTCTCGCCTTTACTAAGGCACTCTGTAAAGCTTGTTCCATCCGTGATCTCATCCGATTCTCATGCCGGTGCCATTCATTCCTTCCTTCACACACGCCTTCATTCATTCGCCGTGGTCACTGGAGGCCCTCGTGGCGCCAGGCGTTGTGTATATAGGGGGGAACTCAAGAAGCAAGGTCCCTGCTCCAAGCGAGTGACAGCAGTTACATGCTTTTGGGGAGATGGTAGAAAAGTTAACAAAAATGTTATCTAGAGCTGCGGTCCCCAATCCCCAGGTACTGGTACCGGTTAGGAACCTGTTAGGAACCGGGCCGGGCATCACCATCACCGCCTGAGCTCCACCTCCCATCCCCCCAACCCCTCCACCCCATGGAAAAATTGTCTTTCGTGAAACAGGTCCCTGGTGCCAAAAAGACTGGGGACTGCTGATCTAGAGTGAAATGTTGCAAAGTGACAGGAGCAATGCTCTGAAAAGAAGCCAGAGGCCTGGAGAGCAGAGCATCATGGGAGGAGCTGTGTTAGACAGGGTGGGAGGCCCCATGCTGGGAAGGGGTGGGCCGTGGAGGGTACAGGCAGGCGTCCCTGCCCTTATGGGGCTTCTGCTTTTGTGGGAGAGTCAGATGTGAGCCTGGACCTGCAATCAAAGATGACACAAGCTTTCAGAGGAAAAGTACAGGGCACTCTGAGGACACAGAGCAGGGGGCAGATTGGGTGGGTGTCTTTCCTCTGCAAATGACAGAAGCCTCGCTCAACTGGGTTAATCGAAACGGGGCATTATGGCGCAGGTAAGTGACAAGTTGGGGGTGGGGTTGGCTTCAGGCATGTCTGCATCCTGGTGCTCAAAGAGTGGCTTTGGCACAATGTCGCAGCTCAATTTGCCCTGTGTGAGCTTTGTCCTCAGCAGGTTGTCAAGGGGGTGCCCTCGGTCCCCACACTATGACCTAGCCAGAAGGATGGGCAGCATGGCTGAGCTGTGTGCCCACCCCCGAGAATGAAGAGTAGGTTTCCCAAAGGAAACCCAGGCTGGTATTATCGCAGAAGGACTGCCGGGCAGACGGAACCAACAGGTGTCCTCCGCAGGGACCGGACCTGCCAAGTGCTACGGGCCTGGGCTTGCAGAGCCGGCCACGTTACTTTCCACAGAAGCCAGTTTTCTTGGAGTTCAGCTCTACTTAATTGTTTCTCCATTTGTTGCATCCAAATTTCCTTCTCTGCAGCTTTCTCCTATTGCTCTAGGTTCCAGACTCAACGCCTTGGAGTGCTTTATCCTTTTATTGCTCCTCTATGAGCAATTGATTATTTGAAGATGAAGACAAGGATTGAATCTCCTGGGAATGTCTGTCCTGCTGTCTAAATCCTCACACTTTACCCCGGGGAAATTTCTTCATCAAACAAACCATGGATGGTGATGATTCCTGCCCGAGCGGATGCTCTGGGCTCCCAGAGGATCACAGGTGATGTGCACGGTGGAGTCCCGTCTCCCTTTGCCTGCCTTCCGTTCAAGTCCCACCCCTCCTGCGCAGTCTGGGGGACAGCTTGCTTTCCCCAGGCAATGTTCTCGGACTCGATTCACGCAAGCAGAGACCTCCTCTCACACCACTCTTTGTCCCCTGCTCCAGCCACACTGCCCTTGTCTCTGACCTTGGACACAAACAGCTCATTCTAACCTCAAGGTCTTCGCACTTGTTCATCCCTCTGCCTGAAATGCTCTTCCCCCAGAACTGTGCTTGGCCCCGTTCCTTCCAGCACACAGGGAACATTCCTAGGAGGCCTTCCCTGCCCACCTCTCAGCTTCATTCACCCCCCGCCCCGACTCCTCATCACACGCCTCTGTTTTGTTAATATTTCCTTCACAGCACTGACTCATCTTCTGAGAGTGTCTTGTGATTTACTTACCTGCCCATGGTGGTTCTTCCTCACCAGAACACCCACTCGGGGAGGGCAGGGCCCTTGTCCTTGTTCCCGTGTGTTTCCCCAGTGTCTAGCTTAATGCCTGCCACCTAGTGGTTGCTCAATAAATATCTCCTAAATGAATGATCGATGGGTTCCCATCCCTACGCAATTATGAATTTTATGATGTTTCCGGTGTTTTCTGATTTCCCCCACCTGTACCTTCCCTAACCCCGTGGGCACGAACAGTCTGCTTAACACTGAGTGATACACGTGGGCGTCGCATTTGAATTCAGGTGATGCGGGACCAGACCAAGTCCTGTCTTGGCTTTTACTAATTGTAAGAGCCTTGGGGAAGTCACTGACTCTGTGCTTCAGTTTCCCTGTCTGTCAAACAGGGACAATAAAAGTGCCCAAAGCACAGAGGGTAAGATCACATGGCATCAAACTGAAAATACTGTATGGATATTAGAAAGTGAGATTGCTATAGGTAAGCTTGCCTTGGTAATTATTAGGTTGCGCCCTATGGAATTGCTGATATTTGGCCATTTTGACCTACTGAAATGGCAGTTGCATAGCGTCGAACCTAATACGCATATATATATTTTTCCACCTAAAAGAATGTTCTTTCCCCCCATAACTAGAATGCTCTGCTGAGTTCTTTGAGGGCAGTCCCTATACTCCCCACAAAGCTTAGCAGAGTGCTACGCTCCTGTACACAATAGATGCTTGCATGCGTGCGTTTGGATACTTTGTCTTCCTCTAGGACAGTGAGGGGTTAAGCCAATAGGAAGTGCTTATCAAGGAAGTCTTCCCAGAGGAGGCCACACGGGAGCAGAGTCTTGAAGGATGAGCAGCGGTTTAGCAGGCGAACAAGAGGGCAAGGGCAGCCCAGGGAGAAGGGGAAACGTGCAAAAGTGTGGCGATGTGAAAGCAGGGTGCATTCTGGGAACCACGACTGGCTGTTTCTGGGCAGCACGACACCTTTCCAGATGAAACCCAAATGTTAGTGTGACCAGCTTTATGAATGTCAGTGACCCCTATATGTTTTTTATAATCCTCTTCCTCTCATGTTGTGGTTTCTCAGGCCAGTAGGATGTGATGACCAGAACCCTGTAACTTTCAACTAACTGCTTGATGTTTTTGAGTTGTTTCCCCAGAAATGGCAGAATTTCTGCAAGACAAAGGAGTTGAGATTCTGAAGACCCCTGGGCAGACTTCCTGACACCGAGACTCACCGTCCCTCACTAACTTGCCCCAGTGCACACAGCCCCTCTTAGCAAGCTTGTGCTCTCCGCTCGTCAGAGAGACAGAGTGAGGCTGCTTCCCCATTCTCCCGACTGACGCCTTTTATATTAAAATTTCCTGTCTTCCTTGGCAATCCTCCTATCAGTAATTGGCTTTCTGTGCAGCGAGTAACTAAACCTAGGCCAGACCCCTTTGGGTTTTGATAACATTAGTGTCTCCCTCGCCAGACCCCAGGTCACTACTGTCTCTGCTGCCCCTTTAGCCTTTGGCTCATCTGTCATGGTTATCACTGTTTTTGGTCTTTATCCACAGTCTCTCTCCTAGTTAGCGGGCACCGAAGACAAGGCGCCTGCAGCGTGCCCTGCGTGATCACGCGGAGTGCAGTCGCCATGCAATGGAGTCAAGCAAATGGCGGCCATCAAAGGCTTGGGCTTGTCCCTGCGAGATTTCTAACCTCAGATTAGGCCAGTTTGTGTCAGGAAAATCAGAGCCCTCTCCCTCTTCACCGCAGCCTGGCCAAGTCTCTGGCTGTGGCAACAGGGAGACTTGCTTTTACCGAGTGTCAGTGACAGCCCAGGTAAGGTACTAAGCATTCCATTCATTCACTCATTCATTCATTCTTGGAGCACCTACTATGTGTCAGGCCCTGTTCTGACGGAGGATATAACAGCAACCAACTAACGTACTTGCCCACATGGGTTGCACCCCAGTGAGGAAGACAAGCAATGAAAATAAAGCAAAAAGATATAACATCACATGAGTAATGTACCACATAATAGTATAATTTATAATGTAACAGCTAGGGATTTATCAAATCCTTGCAACACCCTGTAATATGAGTATCATTTTTTTCATTTTAAAGACGAGGAAACCAGCTCTGCTGAGAGCAGTTAGCAACTTGCCTAAGACGGCATAGCTCCTGGGAGGCAGAGCCAATGTTTAAACTTGCCGTCCGAGCCTGGTCCACGGTGTCGCCTCCCAGGCTTCCGTGAAAATTGGAAGATGCGCATTTGCATCCCAGCTTTCGCTGGGTGCTCACGGTGCGCTTGGGCACTGATCCACCTCTGCAAGCCTCAGTCCTCCTTCTGGAAAACGGATTCGCAGACACAGGCTTCGGGAGGATCGCTGTGAGACGAAGGGTGAGGGAGGCTGTTTGGAAAGTTCTAGGGATGTTTTCAGCTTCCACATCTGCCTTGCACATGCCTTCAATGGTGAGGACACTTGAGAAATTTGCCCCCGTGCTAAGTCACGGTGTCCTTGATTAATCTCTGTGCACAATTGATCCATTTGTTCCTGTTGCTCTGAAGAGAGAAACCAGCTTTGGAGGGGCCGGGCCACAGGAGGACAGGATCTGGGTCTGCGTGTGTTTCGGAAGGAGACTCTTTTCCAAAGGTTCACTCTCAACCACCTGCACACATTTCCCTCGCCGTAAATAAAGGTGGTCCCGCCAGCAATGCGGTCAGAAGGAAATATCAATAACACAACTAATTATGAGAATTGCATAATGCATCATTGGTTAGTAATTATGACTTTGTCAAGTGCCTGTTAATTTTTATGTAAGAATCACTCGGTGTGTGACATGGAAATATTGGCTTGTCACCCGGCTTTCCTTTCTGGTGGGGGAGAATGATTTGAGAGTTGAGGTTAATGACGCATCAGTGTGCAGAAGGAGGAGGAGAAAGAGGAGGAGGAGGGAGGAAGAAGGAAGAGAAAGAAGAGGAAGGGAGCTGGAGGAGCGTGTGGTGGGGCAGCAGATAACACACACGGGGGGACGCAGGTGGGAGGACCCCGGAGCTGGCCTTGGAAGGTGACGCATGTCAGACTTGTCGGCCTCCTGCTTCCGTGCCAGACCCACAGAGCTTGCGTGAGGTGTTGACACATTTTCCTAATAAGCAGGCATTATCATTTTACAGCCTCCCCGGAGATTCTTGGCACGTCTCATTTTGCTTGAATAAATTATTAATTTGGTCTAATTAGGCTCACCCCGCAGCTGGGAGGCAGGTTGAGCTAATTCGGGATTCCCGTGTGGGTCTGCAAGCGTGTTTGGCTCCGCGGAGGCGGGGGTTGGGCTGGAAAGTGCCCCCCGTCCCTGTTGGAGTGGGTGAGGCGGGGGGAGGGAAGGTTTTATCCAACTCCATCCACTCGCGACTATTTCTTCACAGGCACCTGCCAACCGAGTTGCTAGTGGTAAGAACCCATGCCTTTCTTTGGACACTTGGATTCTTCCTATCACCTGCACGGTTGCCTAGGTGGGACATGTTTCAAGAGTGGATGACGTTGAGTTGTCCTTCAGTCCGGAGTTCGGGACGCTTCCCTATCAGGGTGCATCTACTAAGTTTATGTCCTTGGCGTTCCAGATGCCCAAAGATGGCCTCAGCTGCACAGATTCTGAGGCAAGACGGCTCTGGGTTCAGAATGGACCTCTACCCCACACAGCCCTTTGGACTTCATAAACTCCCATCAACTCTCTGTGGCCTTGGCCACAGCGCAGTAACAGATACCTGCCCTGCTCTGTCACCGTGCAGATGAATCGAGATAACAAATGTATGTGAACTTCCTAGTACGGTGCCTGGCTCGCTGCAATAAATGTTCAATAAATGGCAGCTGTGAAGTTCAGGAGAGAAGAGGGGCAGAAATGGTTGCAGCCATGTGGTGCACGAGAAAATTAAAGTCCAAGGCACTGCCGTGACTTGCAGACTAGGACGAAGACCAAGGACAGACTGGGTAGAGTAGACGAGGTCCCCGTCTGTTGTTTTTCCTACCCTACCGGGCCACCTCTCAAGGTTGACATTGGCATCTTGCTATTTTTTTTTTTTTGACAAAAGTTTATGTTTGCTGGAATATAAACAATGAAAAAAAAAGTTGTGCTCAAGAGCCCGGGTTATTTTTAATGGCGTTCAAATCCTTGTGACATTTCTCCCCATGTAATAAAGTTTCAAGATTTAATTTGTTTTTAAGGGAACAAAATCATCTTCATGGGTTTTCCTGGTTTCCAGCAAATAACAGCCTGTTTCCAAGTGTCAGCATCAGAATCCATGGGGCCCTCTCCCGCGTCCCCAGCGCCATGCGGGAGCTCAGGCGGGGCTCGGCCCACGCCCCGGTGTCAACGGGTTCTTTATGTGTTTGTCTCCAGGCTCCGCTGTGAGCATCTGGAAGACACGGTTCCTCCCCCAGGGGTGGGAGCTGCAGCCAGAACGGAATGCTCTTCCAGGCCACAAGCTGTGTCATTATCTCAGCGCCCTCAGCTCAGGGTAGGGCACCTGGTAGCCTTTCTGAAACTTCTTGAGAAAGGAAGAAAAGACATTCAACGAAAAAGCTGCAGTAACTGTAATTTTGTCTTTCTTTTGTGTTCAGAAGGCTCTTGAAGCACCTCAAGGCCGACAATTTAAATCAATCAACACACAGAATAACATCACCAGGATTGCACTGCCTCTGTTCCAAGTGTCAGCTCTGCTGCCGACGTGGAACAGAGACCGCCGACTCCCTCGTGTTGCAAACGGGGAGACCGAGGACCAGGAGAAGAAGAAAGCAACGCGCACGAGGGCACCCACGCTTACCTTCCCTCTCCATGGCCCCGCTCATCAGATCGATCAGATGTTCTCGACGCCTCCGTTGATGTACCTATTTTCATCTCATCCCACCACCTTGTGCCAAGGTTCTCGAACCCCTTGCCCCGCTGGCCTTCCTGCTTCTCTTTGCCTCCCTCTCGAGTTGCGTAGCCTCCCAGAGAGGCAGATTCTCCCAAAACAGGGTTTCTTTGTCTTATTCCACTTATTTTTATTTTAAAAAATTTTTGCCATCTGACTTTCCAATGGTATTCCACTTCTTAACGTTATTGATATTATTTTATCTTTTGGGGTTATTGTGCGATTTCATATATAGTCGTGTGCCTCACAGCATTTCAGTCAACAGACTGCACGTATGACAGGGTTCCCGTGAGGTTGTAACAGCGTGTTTTCACTGTACCTGTCCCGTGTTCAGACGCGCACATGCTCACCGCTGTGTGACGATGGCCCGCAGT
>CAUYSK010054123.1:0-18610 GCA_963575035.1 Avahi laniger
TAGCTCACAGCAACCTCAAACTCCTGGGCTCAAGCGATCCTTCTGCCTCAGCCTCCCGAGTAGCTGGGACTACAGGCATGCACCACCATGCCCGGCTAATTTTTTCTATATATTTTTAGTTGTCCAATTAATTTCTTTCTAATGTTAATAGAGACGGGGTCTCGCTCTTGCTCAGGCTGGTCTCGCACTCCTGAGCTCAAACAATCCGCCCGCCTCGGCCTCCCAGAGAGCTAGGATTACAGGCGTGAGCCACCGCGCCCGGCCTAGTCTCCCTTTCTTATATAACTTCTTCTTAACTCTAATTTTCTCTGTAGCTGCTAGAGTGAACTTCTGAAATCCAAGTCTTTCCATGTCATTATATGCTCAGAATCTATCAAAGATGCTCCAATCCCCAATCCCTTCAAGATCAATTCCAGACTCCTTAGCAGGTCCAGAGGCCAGTTCCCTTTGGCTGATCCTGAGCTTCCTCTCCAGGCCCATATCCTGCAGCTGCTTCTCACACTTCCTGAACTGCGCACTGATCGTGGCTCCCCCTTGCCACTCTAAGCCTCTTTGTCTTTATGCTGTTTTCTCTGCAGTAACATTGTTTCCACCTAGCAGTCTCCTTCCCACTCAGATATTTATGCTGATTAACATTTTTTCTACAGTGAGCAGAAATAAACAGATAGCCATACAGACTGAGTACTCATTTTTTTCTATAACTCCTAAATATATGTTTAGGATTAGGTCTAAATATTGATGTTTGGTCTCTGATGGCCTGTTCTTCTGTGTTCCTTCTTTTCTTTTTTTCTGTCTTTTGAACTGTTTGAATATTTTAAAATCTTTTCTTCTTCTATTTAAGCTTGGTAGTTTTAGGTTGTTTTATTTACCTTTTTATAATTACTTTAAAGACCACAGCATGTACCCTGGACTTATTAAGAAGTCTGATATAAATGAATAGATTTACCTCTTTCTGGGCTTTAACTCCTTCCTGACTTCAATGCTATTATGGTAATGTGTTGTAATGCTCTACATAGCTCAGACTCCACGAGAGGTTTTATTGTCCTTTACAGTGCTGTCCCGCTGATATTCATTTAATTTACCGCATACTTACAGCTCCTGCAGTTCTTCATTCTCCCACATCTTTGGCCTTTGATTTGGGATCACATTCATTCTACCTGAAGAATATCCTTTAGTGACAAATTTAATAAGTTTATTTTTGTATGGAAATGTCTTTATTTTGACTCCATTTTTAAAGGATCTTTCTGCTGGCTATAGAATTTTGACAGTTTAATTTCAACACTTTAAAGGTAACCAGCTAATTACCTCTGGTTTTAAAGTTTCTTTGAGAAATCCATTATCATTCTTATTTTCTCTGTTTCAAATGTCTCACCCCTGCCCTGGCTGCCTTTAGTCATTTTTCTTTTTGGTTTTTCAGCAGTTTTATTGGGAGATGCTTACGTGTAGGGTTTTTGCTTCTCTCTCTCTCTCTCTTTCTCATTTATGCTGTTTGGGGTCATAAACATTTCTTGAATTTTGGGGTCCTTTTTTACATGTTAATTCTGCCTCATTCTCTCTTTTCCTGAGATTCCAATTTTAAACATCTTGGATTCCACCCCCCGCCCCCATGTCTCCTACATTCTGTCTGAATTTGCTTCATTCTGTATGTTTTCTTCTGACCTATTTTCCAGTATGCTAAAATCTCACTTCAGTTTGTCCATGACAAAATAAGAAAATAAATTAGTGGTCTTTTCCATGGTTAGAAGTAAGAGAAGTAATTATTACCTGCTTTATCCTAATAAACTTAATGGTGTTAGTTATCAGTTCTAGCTTTGCACATTGAAGTAAAGTGAGCTTTCATTATCTCAAATACAAGAGACTTGCCATGGGGCATGCAGTATTTTTTACATTTTTTTAATTTACTAATGAGTAGAGAATTACGAGAAGTTAGAAAATGCAATGATTTGCCAACAGGCCAGAGTTTGATTTTTATCCCTAAATGGCAGTTCGAATTCCTTCCTATAACATTATCTGTGCATTTTTGAGAGTAAAATGGGAAGTGACATTTGAATAGCGGGAGGGAGGAAAGAGAAACACTTTCCCTGACAACTGGTTTTATCTTAGGAAATTGAGTCAAGAAGAGTATGAGCGACAAGAAAGAGAGCAGAGGCTGTCAGCTGCAGATGAAAAGGCAGTTTTGGCTGCAGAAGAAGTAAAAACTTACAAGTGAGTTCAGCTTCTAAAGAGGGTGTTAGCAGCTAATAAAACGGTTGGCTTTTCTTTTTTTTTTTTTTTTAACTTTTTACATTGTGTAGACGAAAATAGCACAAAACCATAAATAAATGGTCTGAGGACATGAATAGTCACACAAGTCACACAAGTCGCACAAGTCACACAAGGGAAAAATTAAATTTTAAGTTAATAAATGAAAAAATGTTAACAAAAACTTATACCCAAATGCTGGCAAGACTGTAACAGAACTTGGTTCATGCAGACAGTTTTAGTGGTTGTGTATTGTGGTAATTCTTTAAGAAAGCAATTTGTTATATGATGTATCAACAGCCATTAAAGTGACTGAGCCATTTGATAGACCCAGTAGTTCTAACTCCGGGAAATTTTCTATGATATAATTAAAGGAAGAAAAAAAGCTTTCTTGAGGAGGATATTCATAGCAGGATTATTTGAGAACATACTAAAGAATAGTTAAGGAAATTATGATTTATCAACTCAGAATCTCTAGCTGTTAAATGGTAAAGAAATCAGGTAGTACTAGTTTTCATCATGTACTCTTATAACCGTGTAAAATATGTTTTTACATATATGGATGAAATCACAGTACAGTTGTCAGAGTAAAGGTAACATAGTCAGATTGTTTGAAATTTTATTTAGTTGTGCTTTAACTGATAAAACCAAGTGCAATTCTTAGGCGGAGAATTGAAGAAATGGAGGACGAATTACAGAAAACAGAGCGCTCATTTAAAAACCAGGTAATACTTAAAATGCCCTACAGTTGTAGAATTCTTTGGTAACTAATACAGGCTATTATAATGGCTATTATAATGAATCCCTAAGTATATTTTTTAATGTATTGTCTTCTCCAGATTGCTACTCATGAGAAGAAAGCTCATGATAACTGGGTAAGATTTTTTTTTCCTTTCCTTTATTTTGTGCATAGTCTACCACAACTGAATTTGGATACTTTTTCTCCTATAGCTCAAAGCTCGTGCTGCAGAAAGAGCTATAGCTGAAGAGAAAAGGGAAGCCGCCAACTTGAGACACAAGTATGTGATTTTGATATGTGTGTTTTCAGTACATATTAGAGTTTTTTTAAGGCTGTGCTATGTGGTATTTGATAAGGGATTGATTTCTATTTCATATTTAAGTCATTTTTTCTCTACATTCAAGAATATTAGAATTAACGCAAAAAATGGCAATGCTACAAGAAGAACCTGTGATTGTAAAACCAATGCCAGGAAGACCAAATACACAAAACCCTCCAAGGAGAGGTAAGGGAACACTTTGTAAAAGGCAAACATTTACTAAAAACCTACTTTTGGTGTAAAATGTATACAAATTACTTTTTATTTCTGTGTATAATAGTTATGATGTCCTAGAAATAATCCCAAGAACTTACTAAAGAAAAAAAGGGCTGTCTTAAAGTGGTAACCAGACACTGTCATCTTCAGGTACTCTGAGCCAGAATGGCTCTTTTGGCCCATCCCCCGTGAGTGGTGGTGAGTGCTCCCCTCCACTGATGGTGGAGCCGCCCGTGAGACCACTCTCTGCTACTCTCAATCGAAGAGATATGCCTAGAAGTGAATTTGGTGAGCATTTGCAACGTTACCTTGCAATAAACTGTTTGCAAGAGGGTTTTTTCTGTTTTATTTGAAAATTCTAATGTAAACAACACTTTAGAATTTGGGTCTGTCCAGTATAGAAAAGAAGATTTCTTAATTTGTCTTGGTGGATAAATAGTGCAAGATCTGCTTTAGAAAAGAAAGCATGTATTATTTTCTCGGAGGTTCCTTTCTTTTTTGTTTTTTTTTTAAGATTTTTTACTGTGAAGTATAAACCTTTATCTTAAAATTAAAATGCTTTGGGGTTCCTCTCCCAAATACAGTTGACCCTTGAACAATATGGGTTTGAACTGTGCAGGTCCATATATACGTGGATTTTTTTCAATAAACATATTGGAAAATTTTTTGGAGATTTGCAACAATTTGAAAAACTCGCAGATAGTATAGCCTTGAAATATCAAAAAAATGAAGAAAAATGTATGTCATGAATGCATAAAATATACAGATACTAGTCTGTTTTATCATTTACTATCATAAAAGTACACATTTATTATAAAAAGTTAAAATTTATCGAAACTTATGCACACAGAGCATACAAGGTGCCATTTGCAGTTGTGAGAAATGTAAACAAACATAAAGATGCAGTATTAAATATATAAAATCAGCTGTCATACATATTGTACTACTATAATAATAATTCCATAGCCACTTCCTTTTGCTATTGCTGTGAGCTCGTCAAGTGTTGCAAGTATTCGCTTAAAATGCCTTATGACACTAATCATCTCCACATGAGCAGTTCACTCCTCCAGTAAACTGCACATCACAGTACAAAGAGATCTCTCATGGTTCTTGTGTATTTTTCATCATGCTAATGCAATAACACAAACCTTGAGTAACACTGTGGGACCCATATGACATGGCTCTATTGATGCCATAAGTGCTTCTGAAGAAGCAAAGTTGTGACATTACAAGAAAATGTTGACCTGATTGATATGTCCTGTAGGTTGAAGTCTGTAGCTGTGGTTTCCCACCATTTCAGACAGTTCATCTGGTACACAGTGTAAACTTACAGTACTGTAAATATATTTTCTCTTCCTTACAATTTTAGTACAGTACCGTAAATATACTTTCTCTTCCTTACAATTTTAGTAACATTTTCATTTCTTTAGCTTTATTGTAAGAATCCAGTTTATAATACATAGATACAAAATGTGTGTTAATCAACTGTTATCGGTAAGCCTTCTGATCAACAGTAGGCTATTAGTATTAATAGTTAAGTTTTAGGGGAGTCAGAAGTTACATGTGAATTTTCCACTGTGCAGAGGTTGTGGGGTTGGGAAGGTGGTCAGCATACCCACATTGTTCAAGGGTCAACTGTGTTATAAAAGGAGCCTTAAAACTTTACAGTTTATGCAGCATACATATTTCCATTTCTCATTACTATAATATGAAATGCTGTAAATCTATTTTGAATCCTAAATATATCAAATAATTGGTCAGATATGTAAATCACATTACATACTGACTGAAAGAAATCAGCCTGTAGAATTATATCAAGTCTATAGCTTGGAGTGCCGAACCAATGCTATTAATGTGCAGGGTTCGTTGTTGTACTTGCAATCCAAGACAGTTCTTACTTTAATTCTTTAAGTCTGTGCATAAATTACAAGTGATTTCCCCTCATATGTATGTATTGGGAGACCCATTTTAATGTTGCTTTCTAGGTAGAATTGAACCCTGACCTGTCCACAATTGGTTTATTTCTTCTGAAAAATACATTCAAGGACTCTGTTAATTTCTTTCTCAAGGGTCAATGGATGGGCCTCTACCTCGTCCCCGATGGTCATCTGAGGCATCTGGGAAACCTCCTGCCTCTGGTAAGGGACCTAAGTGTGTTCAAAGAGTCTAAAACCATGGAGGAAGTGGTTAGAGGAATTTTTTTATCTTCCTCACAGAGTATACAAATTAGAATAAGTCTAAATCAGTTCTCTGGCCTTTAACAGATCCAGGATCTGGTACAGCGGCCATGATGAATAGCAGCTCAAGAAACTCTTCCCCCACTAAGGTGATGGATGAGGGCAAGGTAAAATTCAGTCATTGTGAATTATAATTAGGTGTTTCAGGGACATGTAGCTTTTCCTGTACACTCTCTCTTTGCCTCATCTCCTGTTTGTGTGTTCTGTCATATCTGTACCGTCTCACTTATTTTTTAAAAAGCAAACTGTTCTCCAAGAGCCTGAAGGCCCCTCAGTCCCCAGCAGCACATCCTCGGCTGAGCACCCAGTAGCTGTAAGTGTTTGGAAGTTGAGGCCTGGACTGGGCTTCCATTTGGTGTATTTCTGGCCAGGATTTGAGGAGCATGTCACTAATCTTTGCTTTAAAGTGCATGGTGAGATCGATCTTACTTTTGACCTTAACTTGGGAGCGTTGCTGAAATCTGGTTGTTTGGTTGGTTTTTTTCTCCTCTTTCCTATTTCAGTTAGACGATTACCATGTTTAGAGCATCTGCTGTAATTGTTATTAACTAAAAAATGTGAAAAGTCATCCTTGTGTGCTTTATTACTTAATGCTCTTAGGCAAATAAATTCATTATAAATTGCATAATATATTGCTATATCTTTATTTGGAAGTATGCTATTTAAGAATACCTCCACTTGTATACTGTGCAAACCTATTTCGAATGATCTGAAATTACAGATTAATAACAGAAGAATGTTTGCTAGATGTGAAATACTGACTGAATAGTGAAAGCGTAATTACCCATTGAGCCAGTTTCCCGCAATGTCCTTAAACTATGTTCACATAAGTGTATTTTCTTGTAACTTATATAGCTGTTATAGTTGGTAAATCTTCTGATCATACCTGACAGTGCTTCTCTATGTTGAAATCAAAATAAGTTTAATTATTGAGAGTTTGCAACCCAGTTTCTTATAGGGAATGATTAGTCAATATCTCAGACAATATTACTGGTAAAGAAGGTAAGCATTAGAGTTGTGCCTGCCTAATTTGTGTAAATAACATTGTTTCTGTTGGAAAATACTTCCAAGTTCCAGCACAGGACTCCAGGAATAAACATCTCTTGAGAGATCTTATCTCAGACTCCTTTGAAAGTAGAAGACTTCACTGAGAGTAGAGACCCCTATGTTAGAGAAGAGAAGCAGAGGTGGAAAGAACATGGGCTTGGAGTCAAACCTGGTATTGAATCCCAGCTCAGGCTCTTACATGCTGTGTTGACCTTCAGCAAATCATCTAATACTCCCTGTGCCTCTGTTCCTTCATATTTAGAACAAGATGATCCTATTAGAGATTTAGAGATCTGAGATCGAGATAATATATGAAAGGCCTATTGAAGGTACTCTGAATAGTAGCTATTATTACATGTGTAGAGAATGGATTTTTCATTACCTTTCATTCTGTGTTCTTAATATGGAAATCATCTATTGTGATGGGAGGAGCGCAGAGGGAGGGACTGCCTTATAAATAGATAATGATCTGTATGGTATAACTTTTACGTTAGCATGCAGTGACCTCCGTTGATAACCTTTGACAGTCCTTATTTGCTTTCCTTTCCATTCATGTGCAGTAGTATGATTATAGCGAAACTGCTCACTCTCACGCATACTTTTAATCTTTGTCAGCTGACCATGGAACGAGTGGGAGGGTAGTGTTGCGTTGCTCTGATTCTGCTCTTTGGACAGCTGCCTGACATCTGCTTCATTGGGTTTTAGCTTTTACCGGTGTTGGTGCTTTTGTCTGTCATACCAAAGTATTTCAAAACTTTAATTGCTTCCGCTCTGCAGGTTAATATGGCTACAAAAGGGCCCCCTCCTTACCCAGGGGTGCCTCTCGTGAGCTCCCCGGTGGGAGGCCCTTTACCGCCACCCATTCGATATGGACCACCTCCTCAGCTCTGTGGGCCATTTGGGCCTCGGCCACTTCCTCCACCATTCGGTATGATGATCTGAAAAGTTGTAATTGACTTGTAAAGCATATTCATCTTTTCTTTCTATTCCTTGCTAAAACAGTTGTGATTGCAGGGCTTTGCAATGCAGGGATAAACTGGACTTAGTACTTTTCCCCACATTTCTTAGGACACGTAAGTGCTGCATAATCTCCGTGTAATGAGATGGGCAATAGCTATCTCTTATAGACAAGGGGCTATTTATAGAAAGCCAAAAATATTACTTCTGCAGATGTTTATTGAACGTCTATGGCTACATAGTAGGCTCTGTAATAAATAGAAAGGAAATAAGAGACATCTCCTAACTTGAGATGTCCTGTAGGTCATAGATAACTAAATTCTTCAATCACTCATAATGGAAGCATAAGCAGTGGGTCACAATATAAAAAAAGGAAAGATTAAACCCTCACTCCTCACCTTGGGAATAGATGGGAGTTATTAAAGGGACTATAGAATTTAATAGCTACCTAATCAGTGTTGCTGGAGTTAATTAACTGGAACTGGAAGGCCTTATCCAGCAGGGCAGACACCTTGATTTCGATGGCATGTGTTAGGTCCACGCTGAGATACTGCATGAAGTTTTAACTGCTACAGTAACAAACAATGGAATTTCCTTTGTCAAAATTTCTTTGTTGCAGTGAAGCCCTATTTCTTAGTCTTCTTGGTATGGTATATAGTACTTCCAAGTCCAAACCAAGTTCTTGAGATAAAGATGACAAAATTGTGCAGTGGAAAAAACACAAGTCTGGAACTAGGTAGAGCCTGTGTTGCTTCATGGCAGGCTGGCCACAGGCATGTATCTGAAACTTGCTGAACCTTGGTTTGCCTCACTGTAAAGAAGAGCACTCCTTTAATTTCTAGGGTTATGAGAAATAAAAGACTATATTAATGTATTTGGAACCATCTTAATTTAGATGTATTTACATAACTGAACTTTTGTTTTCCAGGTCCTGGTATGCGTCCACCACTAGGCTTAAGAGAATATGCAGCAGGCGTTCCACCTGGAAAACGGGACCTGCCCCTCGATCCTCGGGAATTTTTACCAGGACACACACCTTTTAGACCTTTAGGTTCTCTTGGCCCAAGAGAGTACTTTATTCCTGGTACCCGACTACCACCCCCACCCCACCCCTCCCAGGACTACGCACCACCACCTGCTGCAAGAGACTTACCGCCTTCAGGCTCTAGAGATGAGCCTCCACCTGCCTCTCAGAGCAGTAACCAGGACTGTTCACAAGCTTTAAAACAGAGCCCGTAACTACGGCCTCTGACGTTCAGCTGTAGAGGAAGTGGACTGTGCACTCACTGTTCGTTATAGTAAAGGATTTCATTGGCCTCAAAATCCAAAAGTTTATTTTAAAAGGTTTGTTTTTAGAACTAAGCTGCCTTGGCAGTGTGCATTTTTGAGCCAATTAAAAAATACCATTTTCCCCTTAAATAAAAATCACCTCTTAAGTTAGTGCATCCTCACAACTTTGAAATGTGCAATAAAGAATACCTGTGTTTGAGCTGATGCACCATATGTAATTGCTGATGATTTAGAATGTCATGAAAAATATGAACATTTCCTGTGGAAATGCTTTAAGAACATGTATTTCCATTATCCTATTTTTAGTGTACACCAGTTGAATACAGAGCAATGGTGTTTATAAGCTTGATTTTTTTTTTTTAATATCTAGTCGCTCAGACTGTTACGCTGAAACATGTTTACTGAAAGATCACTAAACTTTATTCCCCTCTGCTGAAGTTCTTTGTAGTAATAGTTCATAAAAATTGAGTAATATTTCCCAAGCATCTGTTGATTTATTGGACTGTTACGAGGCTTGTACCATTTGGGAAACATGAACTCGGGCTCTCAGAACTGAAGACCGTGTCTTGGCAGCACACTTCATGTTGCTTGTGCTAAAGGGGTTCATCCTCCATCACCTCTGAACTCAATAAGTGATCTCTTTTTATTTCAGAGAGGTCAGTGGTCCCACCTGTGTAGCATTCATGTGCTTTCTTATGACCCTCCTTGTCGATTTGAGAATGGTTTTCTGTGAGTCTACAGGAGTAGCAATTACTTGACCTTATGTTCGACTGCTTTTACCCATTCGTGTGGTAGGGTGTTACAGAAAAATGAAAATGTCATGACCATAAAAAAATTTCTTGTAAAAAATGTGCTCAGTCTTTACATCTTTCCCATACCTTGCCACTGACTTTTAAGGAATATGGCGTACAGATTAGAAGAGTATAAACCCGTAAGAAGGAATAATTTAGAGCTGTAAGGCTTGTAACATGCCCTAGGTCAGCAACCATGGGCAGAACTCGGTTCTTTTTTTTCATAGGTAGTATTCCAAAACTAATATTTGAACATTGCTGCTTTTATTTAAAAATCAGTAAATCTAAGAATCTGGAATTGCACCACGCTTAAAGTCTTATACCCATTACTACTACACTGTCTTTATTTTTTTTACAGTGTCTTTAAAACAATGTTTCTAAGAACTAAGTCTTAAGACATTTTAATTACAGTAATTTTTATAGCACATTTTAAGAAGTTTAAGATTTACATTAAATCAAAATCATAAAAGGCTCATACTTTTGTTACTGCTAGCCCATATTCTTCCATTCTCTGAATTTCTATAATGTATATGATTGAAACCTAGAGCATGACTTGTCACTGTTGTGATAACCAGTTAAGAACAGCCTGTAGAAAGGAACAAAAGCTTCCATGTGAAACAATTTCCTCTTTATACTAAACTACTGAAGACAGTAGTTTGGAAAGATAAGGACCTTTGAAAGAAAACAACTTTCAGAATTCGTAAGGAATGTATAAATTCTTTAGGAAGAGAATTCAGTCTACATGTGCTCCCATTTAATATCAAGAATAGAAGAAATTAAGAGGAAAACTCCATAGAATAGCATAGGCCATCTTTAACTGCGTAAAATGAGATTTAGTCACAATTTTTGAATAATCTGTTAACCTCTTCAGAATACAAAACAATGGTGAAGCTAATATAATTTCTAATTTTAAATAGCATTTAAATACAGAGTATGTCCAAGTGGCGCTCATGCCTCTAATCCCAACACTTTGGGAAGCCAAGGTGGGAGGACCATTCCCAGGTTTGAGACCAGCCTGGGCAACATAACAAGACCCCCCTCTCTACCAAAAAAGAAAAAAATATATATGCCAGCTAGACAGGTAAGTAAGGAAGGTAACTTAAATCTTTTTAAAATTCAAAACTAGAGTATTTTTCTAATGCCTTTTTTTTTTTTTTTTGAGACAGAGTCTCTGTTGCCCTGGCTAGAGTGAGTGCCATGGTGTCAGCCTAGCTCACAGCAACCTCAAACTCCTGGACTCAAGCAATCCTCCTGCCTCAGCCTCCCGGGTAGCTGGGACTACAGGCATGCGCCGCCATGCCCAGCTAATTTTTTCTATTTTTTTTTTCAGTTGTTTGGCCAATTTCTTTTTTTTTTTTTTTTTTAGTAGAGATGGGGTCTCGCTCTTGCTCAGGCTGGTCTAGAACTCCTGAGCTCAAGCAATCCTCCCGCCTTCGCCTCCCAGAGTGCTAGGATTACAGGCGTGAGCCATCATGCCCAGCCAAAGGCCTTTTTTTTGTGTTTATTCTGTATCTCATATCACTGAAAAAGATACAGAGATTCCAGTGTACCTTATCTGAGCAGCTCTGAACCAGTCCAGAATTGCCTCCTCTCCCATCCGTCTGATTGCACCGCTTCTGTAGCAAAGCCCAAGGCAAGCTGCCAATGTACAGATGGTGCAGGGAACATCATCCCTCTGTTAAATCAGACTTTTCCATCTCAGAAGTTACATCTACTTCAGAAGTCATCTTCAGCTAAATGTGTTTCTAGGTTTAGTTGCTAAAATTATCTCATTTATGAAGCAGCAATATTTCAGCCTGAAAGCACTTTTCTACTGTATTAGTAGTTAATGTCAATGGCTGAGATTTTCATTGCAAAGTAAACGTAATTTGTGGGATATGGAGTATTCCGCGTGAGCTGCTTCAAGACAATCACTTTTGTCATTTCATTCGGGTCGGAATTAAAGCTAAACTAATCACACAGTGTTCAATTTAAGCTGCTTTAATACTGATGAAAGGCATTTGTAGTTCATATAAACCATACTTATATGAAGGACAGTAGATGCTTCTTCATATAAATTATCACTTTGATATACATGTCTTATGGTCTATGAGAAAAGAAAAAACAATACATCAGTTTTGCTACATTTTAATAGGTTTCTTCAGGGATTATTTTTTAGGTCTCGTCAGCAACATCAAACAAAAGGTACTAAGTACTCCACAGGGTACAGAGTGCTGCCAAGCACCTTAGAAAATTTACATGACATGGAGAAAATGTGGTTCTTGCCCCTTAAGGAGCTTACAGTCTGGGGATTTGACAACCTGCAGTCAGAAGAGTTGAGTGAATAACAAAGTGATCTATTAAGGCAAATTCTTCATCCCCTAGAGCTACTGCGGACTGAATCATTTTAGAATTTGGAATTAATCCAATCAAGTGATCGAAAGACAAGACTAAATTTGGTTGAGAATTTTTTCAGGCTCATACATTATTTATTAACATCCATCTAGGACACAGAATTGGCTTACCAACAACTGAAAGACTACAGCTCCTCAAATGCAAGGGCTAAAACAACTTAATTGTGGTTACTTATTTGAAAAAGCAAACATTGATGGTATGACTAGGGTTATTACACTAGTTTAAAAATAGGCCAAGTACAGACACTGCATTCTCCTCATGCATTGCTCATTTAAAACAGTGATAAAATATGTGGGTTCTACATGTAACCCACAGAAAGCCCACCACAAGTTTTAATGTTCTGTGTATCAAATATCCACTTCATGTGTACTATGAAAGTTTTATTTATGCCCCATAAAGTCAAAAGTAATGTAAATGGTCAAATCATAATAAGCAAATGACCTGCATATTTTCATATGGATGAATGTCAATATATCTAAATAGGAAATAAATGGCAATCCTATCTACCTATATAAAAAAAAATAGAATATCTTTCCAGATTTTGCATACTCATCACTATAAGAAGAGGTATGCAGGTTTTAAGGTTTCACAATCAGTTGTCAGAAAAACAGCAGTTATGCCTGCAGTATCTTGTTAGCATCTGACTCAATTATTTGTGGATTACATTAGAGGATATTATAAATCCATCTAAAAATTTGTAATTATCTTGAGATGGCTCCGAAGTTAACCCTGGAATCAGTATCAGAAAGAATAACAATGTGACGTAGAAGTGCAGCTAATCAACATGACTAAAAACATGCTCACTTTCACAAAAACAATCTGGCCATCTGGAAAATACCACAGCTACAACCTGGGGAACACTCCCATATGGAATACTGATCTGGCCAAGGCACACTGTTTCTAAGCAGGAAAACTATCAGATCAGGGTGAATTTAGGCCACTTCTGAGGAGCAGGCTATAAATTTCCAGACAGACCTTCTTAGGCAGCATAATTGGTCCAACTCCTCTCAAAGCAGTTTGATACTATCCTACCCACGTCAACCCGAAGTTTGAAGTTAACTCAGACCAAAAGAGCATACTGGAGCAAAAGTGAACAGATGTGTAAACTTGACCACATTCTTATTGCTGTATTAAGTCTGAAGATGAGCACAACCCAAGCACAACAGTATTGTTCCAGGAAGCAAGGTAGGAGTAGTGGGAAATTAGAAAATAGACTACTAATTGCACAATTAATAGAAAAGTAAAAACATGTTTCAAAGTCTACAATAAACCTGTATCCAAAGGAGTCTTACACGTCAGTGATGTGCTGGACTTTGAATTCTGTTGGACAGCTTTGCAACAGACTCACTCTGGCCTACTGGCACGGGTACGGCTCACTTCCTGCCTGTGGAAGGGTGAATATGCTACACAGAGCTATGATGGTTTCTACTGAGTGGTAAAATTCACAGAAGTTCCAGGTTCATCATGTCAGGATCATTCCTTGTGCAAAGTTTGATGTAGATGAAGATAAAGTGGTTTCTTGGTCAATAATTGCAATTTCTTTCTTTTAAAGTCAGTGGGTTTCTTGTATCTATAACAATAGAAAGACCATCGTTTAAAACACTTGATAATTGATCTATGCCAAAGTTACATACTGGATAAGGGGGACAAAGAAAAAAGATACACTAGTCATCATCAAATTAGTACTAATTCTATATGAACATCACTTACAGTTCAATTACAATTGGCCCAGGTTTAATTTCATCCATCTCCATGAAAGCAAAACACTTGGTGCTGGTAAACCTTTTTTTAGGTTTGTAGTGTTTGAATTCAAAGAAGATAGCTGCACCTAAAAAATTAAAGCAGAACAAAGCACATAAATCACAGCACATTTCTTGTGTGTTAATTAGTTTTCTTTGATCAACAGAAGCATAGGAGTCACAATTGGCATAATTTTACAAGCAACTTGTGGCCAGCAGTCTCTGATAAAACTATAACTTACTGTGGTTTTCACCCGAAACTCTTGTGTATCTGAATAACATTTCTCCATATTACTCAATTTTACAAACTATAGCAAAACTTCTTGAGCTAGACTGCCTTAAGAATGTATATAAGGCTGGGTGCAGTCGCCCACATTTACTAAATACCTACAATGTGCCAGGTTCTGCTGTGTGCTGGGGGATACCAAGGAGACCGTTTCTGCCATCAAGGAGTTTCCAGTTAATTAGGCAAATATATAAGAAGCTAATTATAATAAAATACGGTTATAGAAATTAGAATCATTAGAATAGGACAGGCTGCACGTGGTGGCTCAACCTGTAATCCTAGCACTCTGGGAGGCCAAGGCCGGAGGATCGCTTGAACTCAGGAGTTCGAGACCAGCCTGAGCAAGAGTGAGATCCCGTCTCTACAAAAAAATAGAAAACTTAGCCGGACGTGGGGGTGAGTGCCTGTAGTCCCAGCTACCCAGGAGGCTGAGGCAGGAAGATAGCTTGAGCCCAGGAGTTCGAGGTTGCAGTAAGCTATGATGATGCCACTTCACTCTAACTAGGGCAACAGAGCAAGACTCTGTCTCAAAATAAAAAAGAAAAAGAATGTATATAAGTTATGCACACAGGTAGAACCATAAACCACTGAAGAATATAAAGGATTAAATGCCACAAGAAGAATACAGAAGATACTTAATAACAATACCCATAGAAACTCATTAGATAGAAAAGGCATTTAAAGGAGTTCCTAAAAAAAATTAAAGCTTGAATCATTTCTCTTCTCCCTGAAACAAAAACCCAAAAAATCAATTTTGGGGATGTCTTAGAATTCAAACAACATGAATTACATGCTTGTTCAGTTATAAAATATTATCTATTTCCCAAGACCTTTTTCAGTGTTCAAAGCAGTTTGGGGTTTTTTCCTATAATTGCATATGCCTATATCAAGATGGTGCTATGGAAGGCAAACATCCAAAGGGTAAGCCTACCTATTCCAACCCTCTCCTCCAATGAGCAAGTGATAATCAAATATTTAGACAGCCCTATGTCCCCAACAGATAAGCTCTTCCCAAACCCTGCAGAAAAAAGCTAAAAATAGAGAAATAAGTTGCCTCATCAATGTGGCCAAGAACAATTCATTTCTAAAGAAGGCATGGAAACTGACAGAAGGAAGTCAAGGTCTCACTCTTAACTGGCTACTGCTTAATACTGCCTTAACCAGAGTGGTGCCAGATCTTGGCTTTTAAAGACAGTCAACATACATCTAATACTTTCACTGACGACAAAACCTGCAAGTGACTAGAAGTTAAGTTTAACAATATTCAGAGGCTGGTCTGAAGGCAGTGAGTTATCTCACTTGATTGTTCACAGTCAGTCACAGATTGAACTCCTTGTTCTACTTTCCCCCTTCTCACTACTGCACTTGTCTAAAAAAAACACTGTTCAGAAATGTGTGTAGAGCCCCGGCACTTGGGTCCAAATGGTGTGCTTCACATGGCAAGGGGGCAAAGAAACACCAGTTACTTAGGAGACAGTGGATGTGGGTGAGGGAGAGAGAGGCATATTGAGGCATCTACACCCAACGCACAAAGGGTTACAATAGGTTGCTGGTGTCTCTCTTCCCTAGGTGTGTGACTGCCATATCCACAAAGGGTGGCTGCTTTTCTCCTTCCCACAGCAGTAATTGAGGTATTTTATCACCAAAAATCTTCAGAGATTTTCAAGATAGCAGATCATATTTCTTAGTCTCTTTGGCTAACAGACCCATCTCCTCATCACGACTGCATCTGAGGTCTGAATAAATGTGAAGATAAAGTCACGTTTGGAAACAATGCTAAAGTTCAAATATATTACCATCATTTTGAGGAAAGTAAAAAAATTTATTTGTCTGCATCATCAGTAAATAATGTATTTCCTGCATCCTTCATCATGCTATTTCTAAGAAAGAACAAAATGCGAAATGAGAATATCCTAGGTATAATACTTTCATGTTTACAAGTGTTTTAAATTAACCTATTAATGTGTGCATTAGCTATAATATCAGTTAAAACTACAGTAACTGTAAAAAAATAAGTTCGAAGCTGGAGAAAATGCATAGTTAAATTCTGAATACAGCTCTACTTTTAGCATCTTCTGAGTCAAGTCATTAAGAAGGAACAGTGTAATAAAACAGAAAAGTTAGCTCATGAAACAATCTGCCTTCTCAGCACCACATCAAAACATTTCTCACAGCAATGGGGTTAAAGAAATGAAAGAAAGTTGTTGATATTTTTATTCAGAAGACACACTTCATACTGAAAGTTCTTCAGCGTTATTTACTAAGCCCCTCTTCTCTCCATGTTCCTGTAACACGGTGATTCCCCAGCTCTGGTCCGTATCGAGAATCACCTGAATGGTTTCTGAAACACAGACTGCTGAGATCCGCCCCACGGTTTCTGATGCAGGAGGTGTGGGCTGGGGCCTGAGCATCTGCAGCGAGCGAGGTTCCAGGTGATGCTGCTGCTCGGGGGCCACCCTCTGACAGCCACTGTCTAGCAAAAGCATGGAAAGACAAGTCTTCCAGAGGTAGAAGAGAGGAGGCAGCAGCACCAGACTTGAGAGGTCAAATATCAAATATTCAAGAGGTCGAAACAGTTGTTTAAAAAGTACCTGTACATCTTGTACGAGCTTCCTGCAGAGCTTGAAAATTTCAGAAACTGCAACTGAACCTCAGGTGATTAAGGGATTTAGGAGTCTTTTCAGAGAACACTGGCAATCCCATTGGGTAAAAGGCATGGAAAAGCATTTAATCCTAAGAACCGTTTAACTTGGAAGTGTAACCTTACTGTTACAGAAATTTGTTTTTGTCATTCCCCATCTTCCTGCCACTCATGGTATCTTTCTACCCGATACATTCAACTGGAAGAAAAAACTGGTTCTTTACCTGTTAGAGGCTTAATCATTAGGGAACCTTAGGGAGCTGCTGCTTCCCCAACCTTCTAGTATGGGAAAAACTTTGTTAAGAATGCTGTATTATGTGACAGTGTTATTAGACAACTAGATAATACAATTACTAAGTTCCACATTTAAAATAAATGTACATTTTGTTCAAATCAATAAACACTATGTGACATTCATTTCTGTCAGATACTAACTGTGCTAGGTCTACTATGCACGCAGACTCGAATAAGATGAGGGCTCTGTCCACGAGAAGTGCATTATTTATGATTACAAACCTTTAGTTAATTTTTCAACATGCTTCTGGAGCTCAATGTCCACATTAAAATGAACATATGTATCTTCCTTTCTTGAAGCCACAGGGGTATCTTGTACAGGAGTTAGATCTATGCCATTCAGATCTACAGAGAAAAAAATAAGTTTCTTTTTAGGAACATTCAAATATGGACTCAAAAACTGCAAACTACAAAGGGCTATATATATTTCCTGAAGAGGCTTGGAGAAAGCTGAGAGGAGAGTCTCGGGCTAACAGAAATTCCTGTTTGGCGTGAGCAGGCACCTGAAGAGCTGGTGGTGTCTACAGAAGTATGTGAAGGCAGCTGAGTACAGAAGGGATGGGAGACCTTGTGGAGAAGAGGAGGAAGCCTTGCCATGACCAAGTACAAAAGAAAGCTTGTGGCCAGGTGTGGTGGCTCCCGGCTATAATCCTAGCACTCCGGGAGGCTAAGGCAGGAGGATCTCTTGAGGCCACGAGTTCAAGACCAGTCTGAGCAAGGGCAAGACCCATCTCTATAAAAAATAGAAAAATTAGCCAGCTGTAGTGGCTCCTGCCCTTAATCCCAGCACTCGGGGAGGCCGAGGCGGGAGGATCACTTGAACTCAAGAGTTTGGGGTTGCAGTGAGCTACGACGATGCCACTGCACTGTAGCCTGGGCAAGAGAGCAAGACCTTATCGCCCCCACAAAAAAAAAAAAAAAAAAAAAGGAAGAAAGGCCGGGCGCGGTGGCTCATGTCTGTAATCCTAGCACTCTGGGAGGCCGAGGCGGGCGGATTGTTTGAGCTCAGGAGTTCGAGACCAGCCTGAGCAAGAGCGAGACCCCGTCTCTACTAAAAATAGAAAGAAATTAATTGGACAGCTAAAAATATATAGAAAAAAAAATTAGCCAGGCATGGTGGCGCATGTCTGTAGTCCCAGCTACTTGGGAGGCTGAGGCAGTAGGATTGCTTGAGCCCAGGAGTCTGAGATTGCTGTGAGCTAGGCTGACGCCACGGCACTCACTCTAGCCAGGGCAACAAAGTGAGACTCTGTCTCAAAAAAAAATAAAAAAAATAAAAGATGACTTTTGGTTTAAAAAAAAATGCCAAAATCTTACATTATAACCTGTCCACAAATTCTTAACTCATGCAGATGAAAACAGCACAGTGGTTGTGCTATTTACTTACTGGTCAGCAGAGTGCTGAGCATTTTAAACAGG
>CAUYSK010054128.1:0-22861 GCA_963575035.1 Avahi laniger
AATGCAGTACTGATATGTGCTACAGCATAGATAAACCTTGAAAACATTATGCTAAGTGAAAGAAGCCAGACATAAAAAAGCCACATATTGTGTGATTCTATCTATATGAGATGTCTAGAATGGGCAAATCCAGAGACAGAAAGTAGATTAGTGGTTGCCAGGCAGTGGGGTGACAGGGGAATGGGGAGAGATGCTAATAAGTACAGGGTTTCTTTTCAGGGTGATGAAAACATTCCAGAATTAGTGTAATGATTGTATCACCTTGTGCATATACTAAAAAATCACTGAATTGTATGCTTTAAAAGGATGAATTTCATGGTTTGTGAATTATATAACCAAAATAATAAATTCAATAAAGCCTTTTTTTTTTTAAGGTAGCAACTGTGACTTTACAAATGGAATCACTTCTTACAGAGAGGATTTTGGGCTGCATGTCTTTGATCCCTTCTGCCTTGGTGACCAGCATAGCCCAAGAAGGATCCAGTCACAGATGAAATGGCACTTTATTCAGTGGCAGGTTACCTGTCACTGTGAGATCTGCCATAATAAACATAATAAAGTTTCATTATAATTAACATTATTTTTCTTTAATTTACTCCAGGGTTCGATTCCTGGCCTTGTCCTTTCTTGGCAAGGTGACCTTAAGCAAGTTCTTCAATTTCCTTTGAGATTCAGTTTTCCATCAAATGGGGATAATACCAACCTCTCAAAGACGGTAGAAGAATCAAGTGAGGACCAAAATAAGATGCCTAGTACAGTGTTTAGTAAATAGCTAGAGCTAAATAACTGTGTATCCTCTTTACCAAATCCATTATAAATTCTTCACAAAGAAATATGCCCACATCTAACTGCCACGGTGCTAGCACAGTGTAATGGCCAACATAGACGTTTAAATAAATACTTGCTAAATGTGCATTTAATGCCCTGCTGGACTCACATCCCCAAGCCACACAAATCCAGAAGACAGTCCACGACAACATGAGTGATCATAAATGGGAAAAATTCTGGAGCTCACAACTCACTCTCGAGAAGAAGTATTTTTACCATATAGCCCACAAAATATACCTCTCTGCCTGGCTGTACTTTTTTTTGCTCTTTAAAGATTTAAATGTTCCAAATCTTTGCTTGAGGACGCTGACATGAGCTGTTTTTGTAATGCAGGCAGATAAATGGCCATGACGCAGAAAGCATTAAAGCAGAGAGGATGGTCTGTCCACAACCCAGAAAAGCCAGCCCTGGAGTAAAAGCAACACTCTTCATGAGGTGTGCTGGCTAAGAACTTGGACTTAGCCAGCATCAGGACCACATCACCTGGGTTTGAATCAGGCTCAGCCAAGTATGACCTTGAGCAGGTATTTAACTCTTCATGCCTCAGTTTCCAGTCTTAGCACTTAAGAGTGTTATGGTGAATTAATAAATGAGAAGTGCTTAGAGCACTGTTTAGATCATAAGTACTCAATAAATATTGGTGGCTATTTCTAAAAATTGAAATTATTATTGTTTCATATTATAGGCCCCCTTTAGCCCTGCTCTACCCTTCTCTCATCTAACAGTCCTCTAACCTCACAGGTGAAACAGGAGGGAAAAGTTATTATATTGAAGAGGCTTAAACAACACAGAATCACTGAAGAAACTTTATTCGCAGAACAAGTATGAAAATTTCTTTTTATTGGTATTAAAAGGGAATTTTAAGGCTGTTAAGACCAGTTCTTTATTCCTCAAAGGGAAGTGATTACCGTAATGATGTAGTTTGAGCCACACGGCTAGTTAGCACCTTCTCTCTTCATTGGGGAGCCATGAAATCTATTATGTTCCCTTAGAAGAGCAGTTTTCAATGAGAAATTGCTACATTTATAAAGAATATATTGACCATGTTAGAAAGATTTTATCCATATCTACACAATGATGACAAAATTGGACATGACTAAAAGATTTGGGCAGCTCAATTTTCAGCAACAAAACCTAGAAACAGATGTCATGATACCCATAAAAATGGTTGATGTGTCACAGGACGCTGATCTAAGCTTTTAACTCACGTTCCGGTGTAGGTGGCCCCAAGGTGTTTCAGATCATCGGTTTCCAAGTGTGCTTAGCAGGACGACCCTTTTCTCAAAATCTTATGTGGAACCCAAATAGGTAAATAAAAACAAAAATATTGCTTAGCCACTCGGGGTTGAGAAACCTAGAATTGCAGTTCCTTCCACCCAACAGTGGCCCTGAGCTTTTCAAAGAAATTTTCAGGCTCCACGAGGTCAATGTGAGGTTCCATGAGCTCCCAACTCCCTCCACCCATGAACTCTGGAGAAGATCAGAGAAGATGAGGGAGGAGACAGTGTTGTCATAGAAGAGTCTGTGCAATTATCCTCAAAAGACTGATCACCCTCTCTAAAGGGATTTTTTACAATTATTAGATCATACTAGGTTCTAAATTGCATTAAACTAAGTACTGTTAAATTTTTTTCCTTCTAATCAGTAAATGGGGGCTCTTGAGGAATGTCAGATCATCTCTAGGCAAACTGAAAAAACTACATTTTCTCTGTACATTGCAATGTACTTTAACTAAATTTGCAACTTCATGTGCTTGCTAATGTCTCTCTCATCCTAGTAATTCTTTGATGGAGGGGTCACTGTCCTGTGCATTGTAAGATGTTTAGCAGCATCTCTGGCTTCTACACACTGGATGCCAGTAACAACCTCCAACTTGTAACAGCTTAACATATCTCTAGACACTTCCATATGTCCCTTGGGGAGCAAAATAACTCCCAGTTGAGAACCCTGTTCTACACTGACCCCTTTGAGACCATTTCCTGTAGTGGCAGGAGAAATCTAAGGCACAAACCCAACTAAGGGCCTCCTTGGCTTGACATCCTTCCATTTATTTGGTCAGGTGATGAACATGTGTGAGGACCTGCCCTGTGCAGAAGCTCCACGCAGCCTTCAGAGGGCTCCCCCTGACTCTAGGCCCTTGGTGATCTGACCCCACCCTCCCTTGGCACTCAACCTCCTGCATCCCTCCAACATCCGGCCATCATGTTACCGAAAGCTCAGCACTTGTCCCCAAGGTCATGTCAGAAGAACAAGGACAAGTTGTTAAGGAAAGAGAAATTTATTAATTTTCCAGCAAATAAGGGAAATGACAGATTCATGTTTTTAAAGTACCAATTCCTAATCATAAGCAGAAATACAGAGCTTTTAAAGGGAGGGTTTTCAGCTTCAGACTATTGCTGAACTATAGTTGATGATTCAGGTCCATTTCGTCTCCAGTGAAGACAATCTTGTGAACTCCACCCAGAACTCCTCCTGCCTGGTCCAGGCCTCTACCTGGATAGTTCTGCTGAGCCATCTCTTGTAGCACAAAGAATAAAAGACATTTCCCTGCCCCTCCTGACCACTGGCCTGAGGCAGGGATGCAGGTTTCAGTTCTCCAAAAGGAGTTGGGGGTGGGGGGTTCAAGAGACAGAAAACATTTTTGTCAATTTTTCAGGCCGTTCTGTTACATATTCCCCCTGTCAATTTTATCCTTCCATATCTATAGGAGGAGGGATGACATAGTCATCAATCTACTTCTTGCTGAATTGGGGCAACATTTCAGATGGAAGTTGTGTACTTATCAATGTCATTATGAAGCTTTGGCTGTAGATTTAAACAGATTACCAGATAAAGAAAGAAGAAGAAGAAAGAAAAGAAATTCATAAGCAACAAATACAACACTGAGGATTGACAAGGCAAAATGGGCTGTTATGCTGCACACAATGTCCAATACATGGCTGGGCTAGAAAAGAAACATGAGACTTCCGAGTACATAGCTGTTAGTCGCATCCTGTAGGTGATCCAAGGGACTGGCTTCTGTAAATTCATAAATCATATACAGGAATACTTGTACCAAACAAGATCTAGGATGACAAACCCAGCAGCATGACGGATCAGCAGATGAGGGCCAGGGAAATCTTCACTAAGGAGTTGTGTCTCTATCCTATAGACAGAACAAATGACCAAAGAAAGGTTGGCAAAAATACCAACATTTTCATTTTTCCTTCTTCTTAAACAGATATTTTAGATCGTCTAAAGGTTGGCCTCTCCATTGTGAGCTTAGGTCCTCTTCTTCCATGGGACACCTTTTTACTCTGGTATAATGGACTGAAGGTTTTACCTCTGACAATTTCAATGAGGTGTGAGTTATTAGAAGCACTTCATAGGGCCCCTTACACTTCTCTGTCAGTTGTTTTTAGGGCCCTTGTTCTTTCCAGGCTTTAAGCAACACCTGGTCCCCTGGTTTAAAGGGGTGGAAGATGCCTCCAGCTGAGGCAAGGACCTAAAAGAGGCAAACTCATGTACAGTGGTTAGTACTTGGCTTATTTGTTTAATATATTGCTCTACTCTGTTTTCCTCACTGATGAGTATATTACCATGCCTACCTCGGGGTGCTCGGAAGGGGGTCCCATAAACTATTTCATGGGGACTCCACTTAAGCTCATTTCTAGGGGCTACTGTTATCCAGAGGAGGGCAAGCAGTAACACCTAATCCCACTTCAAGTGGGTTCCCTGCATCAATTTTGCTATAGTTCTCTTTAAAGTATGATTCATTTTTCTCTATGTTTCCTGTAGATTGTGGTCTCCAGGATGCATGAAATTTCCATTCTAGATGTAGGGCTTTACTTACTTGCTGAGTTACCTTCAAAATAAAGGAGGGTCCATTATCGCTCTGTATAGAGGAAGGGAGCCCATACCTTGGAATAAGTTCCTTTAGGAGGATTCAACTTTAGATGCTGTCTCCATTCAGGTGGGATAAGCCTCTACCCATCATGAAAAGACATCTGTTTATACAAGCAAGTATTTAAAGTTTCCAGTCATTTTGGGCATCTGAGTAAAATCAATTTGCCAATCATCAAAAGGGTGGGTCCCCATATGTTGGGTCCCTTGTGCAGCAGGCTGCTTTTCTGTTTTTGAGTTGTTTTGAGCACAGAGAGGGCAGTTTTGAGTTATTTTTTGTATAGTTTGTTGCAAACAGGGTCCTCTTAAATGAGATCCCACCAAATCCACTAGGGCATCACATCCATAAAGTGTACATTTATGTAGGTGCCTCATAAGGGGCTGAACCAAGGCTTCAGAGAGAAGAAAGAGTCCGTGAGAATTCTGTCTCCATCTGGCTGTATCATCCCAAGTGTCAAAGCCCCAATCTTTAGTTCTTTCTTCGTCTTCCTCCATGTAATGAGGTTTATATTAATCTAAATCCAACTGGGGTATCAAGCCTCCAAGGAACAGATCACTTTTAACAGCCTTCTTAGTGGCCCTATCAGAGGCCTGATTCCCTGCTGCAACGTAAGTATCCCCATTGTGATGACCAGGACAGTACATGATGGCCACATGCTTGAGCTCAGCCAGTCTGCATCAGGGCCATTATTTCAGTGGCATACTTAATATCCTATTTCCTGCCATTAGGGGCCCCCTTTCCTTCCAGATAGCACCATGAGCATGCACAATCACAAAAGCATATTAGAGTCTATATAAATGTTTACATTTTTCCCTCTGGATAAGATGACTGAAGAGCTCTGGTCAGCTCAGCTTTCTGGGCTGAAATGCCAGGTGGCAGTGCCATTGTTTCCAGTACCCATTGTTTCATGACCACCACATATCCAGCCCTTCGTTGTCCGTTGTCCATAAAACTGTTCCTGGCAGTGTAAAGGTCCCAATCTGGCTCTGGTATCAGTGATCTGACAGATCCATCCTGCCAGAATAGACAGGCTCCAGAACCTCTAAACGGTCATGCTGTAAAGGCTCATTCTCTTCAGCTGGTAACAGGGTGGCAGGATTGAGAGTAGACACAGTATTTAATATAACATTTGGATTATCCAAAAGGATGGCCTGATATTTTTCCAGCCTTTCTGCAATAAGCCAATAACCTTCCCCCATTCTAAGAAAGTCAGAGCCTGGTGGGTGTATACACTATAACAGCTTGTCCTAAAGTGAATTTTTTGGCCTTTTGTAACAAGTCACAAGTAGTTGCCACTGCCCAGAGGCAAGGGGCCCATCCTTTCTCAATATTATCCAGCTGCTTTGACAGTATGCTGCTGTGGGATGTCTCCCAGCACCTGTACAAAAACTCTGAGACCCATTCCTCGTTTTTCATGAATGTATAATTTAAATTCTTTCTGCAAGTCAGGCAACCCCAAAGCAGGAACAGTCATAAAACTCTGCGTTAACATCTCAAAGGCATTTTGACAGTCAGTGGTCCAGAGCAGGGGCCCCACATCTGTCCCTTTAAGGGTCTCATACAAAGGGCTTTGCTATTAGTCAAAGTTTGGGATCCAGATGCAACAGAACCCTGCCATCCCTAGAATCCTGTGCAGTTATCTTTTACTTCTAGGCACCTTAGGATTCAAGATGACTTGCTTTCAGCCTGACATTAGGCTGTGGGTTCCCATGCTAATTTGGAATCCCAAATAAGTAACTTCCTGTTTGCAAATCTGTGCCATCCTGGGTGTCACTTTATAGCCACATGAGGCTAGATGATTTAGCACAGCCACTGTATTTGCAAGACTATTATCATAGTCAGGGCTGGCGATAAGTAAATCACCCACATATTGTAACAGAATCCCTTGATCCAATTGCAAGTTCCAAAAGTCTCTTGCCAAGTTTTCACTAAATAGAGTTGGAGAGTTCTTAAGCCTCTGGGACAACACAGTCCAGCAGCACTGTGGTATCATCCTAGGCTCAGGTTCCTGCCATTCAGATGCGAAAAGGAGTTGGGTTTCCTTCTTCAAAGGAATACAAAAAGAATCATCTTTTAAATCCAGTACAAAATACCATTGATAGTCACCAGGTATTGCTGCCTAAAGAGTATATGTGTTTGGCACCACAGGGTAAGTGTCTTGTACATATCATTAATATCAGGTAGATCATGCACAAATCTATACTTATCAGTATGGGGCTTCTTGACAGGTAAAATCAGCATATTATAATGGGGCCAACAGAGACAACTTAGTCCATGTTCTAGAAATCCATTCAATATAGGTTGGATTCCTTCCAATGCTTCATTTTTAAGGGGGTATTGTTTCCTGTGATGGTGTGGGGCCCCTTCTTTATCAAAATAATTGGTGTGGCTGTTACTGCCCATCCCGGGGTCCCATCAGCCCATATGGCTGTACTCACTTTTTGGTAGACCTTGTGGGGAACAGAATTTGCCTCTTTTCTTTTTTCATAAGTAGACATTGAAACTGGAGCGCATTCTCAGGGGGGACCTGTAGGTGGAGCTGTTGCATCTCTGGAGAAAATGTTATTTGAGCATTCAATTTGCATATAAAATCCAGCCTAAAAGAAGTATTGGACAGTCAAACAAGACACAGTGTCTCAGCTTTCGTTCTCCCAGTTGGCACTCAAGAGGTTAGAGCATGGGTCATTGCTGGGTCTGATTAGTCGCCCCAACCACTCCCACCATGTCAATTGCTAGGGGAATTTAGTTTAGAGTTTAGGACAGAAAAGGTAGCTCCAGTAACAATTTAAAAATCCACTAATTGAGTCCCCACTGTCAATCTCACTCAGGGCTCCTGTGGGGATATTTGGATTGGAGCCCTTAGTGAAGCATGGAGCCCCAGACCCCCTCAGTCATCATTCGAGTCTTGGCCTCAAAAGACCATTTGCTCCCCTGGAGTTTTTTGTTACTCAGAGCCCTTTGCACCTTTGGGCAGTGCTCTTTCCAATGTTCTTCCTTTTACAGGATGATTGTGCCTCATCCTGGGTGGCTTTTCCCACCCTTTGTTTTTGACTGTCTCAAAGGACCGCTGGTTGGCACAGCTAACCGAAGATGCACAGGTTTCAGCTTCTGTTCTTCCCTGGAATTATATACTTCGAAGGTGCTGTCAATCAGCTGGGAGGGATTCATGCCAATTGTTCCTTCCAGGTTTCTTCTTATATCTGGAGTGCTCTGCCCTATAAAAGTCATGTTAACCATGTGCATGTTATTAGGAGCTTCTGGATCTGCATCTGCGTATTTCCAATATACCTGATAGATGCATTTCAGAAATTCAGAGGGATCCTCCTTAGCTATTTGCTGTAATGGTTGGACCTTGTTTAAATTCCTCTGCCTAGGCACTCCCCTTCAGAGGCCGGCCAGAATACACTTCGGTAATGATTTATTCTCATACTGCCTATGTCAGTATTAGGACCCCAGCCTGGCTCTGCCATTGGGATGGCAGCATTGGGGTCTGGGGTTTGATTAGGATCCTGGAGACATTGTGCCTCCTCCTTGGCCTTGTCCATCACTAGTGTATGCTCATCTGCAGTAAGTAATATATTCAATACGGTCTGTATGTCCACCCAAGTGGGATGATGCATTGCAAAGATGGTTGTAAACAACTCCATCATTCTCTGCAGGTCCTCTCTATAAATTGGGTTTGACTTTTTCCAAGTTGATAAATTGGAGGTGGAAAACAGGGTGTAAGTCCAATAACACCCTACTGGCTGTTTTTGCCCATTCAAGCCTCCTATGGGGTACTGCCACATGGAAATTGCCCTGCTCTGGCTATGGGTGTCCTCTGGCTGAATTGAGTTCCCTGCTGGGTCTTGGAGGGGAAGATCATTCCCATTCCTGAGTCATAACCTGGGGGGTGTAGAACTGAGAAATCAGTCCCAGCCCCATCCTGCCCGACTATGGGCCCTTCCACCAGTGATGGCGGGTACAGGGGAGTCAACGGTGGGGGAGGAGGTTCAGTAAGTTTGGATTAAAAGGGTTAATGAAGTCTAATTTAGCTAAAACCTCCTCAATGTTATCATACAGGGTCTGGCTCCTCCTCCCCAAATCCAGGTAGAAGTTTCCTTTGTACCACTAACTTTGTCTCAAAGCCTCTTTATTATGCAATTTCATAAAAGACCGTATATATGGGATCTCATCCCATTTATCTGACCTTTGACAAAATGATTCCAGGTGTAATATAGTATAATAATTTAAGGTTATATTCAATGGCCTCTTCTCCTCACACCCCAACACGTATGCAGGCCAAGCAGTATTAAAATAACATATCATTCTTTCTTTAGTCCTAGGCTCGTAGCTATAAATTGACCATTCAGCCAAAATTCTTCCCAAGGGGCTTTCAAATGGAACAGAAATGGATGCTCCCATGTTAGGACAAAACTCACAAACAATCAAACACAAACAATATAGAGAATCCCCAACACAAGCAATCTAAAATGCCAGGGCCTGTCGATCAAGTGGGAATCCAAAGGGGACAAATGCCACCTCAAAGAGTGCCTTGAATGGCACCTCGAATGCCCTGCCACAGGGCTGGAAGGTTCAAAAATCTCCCTAAATGGTGGCCTAGTGCCCCCATTTCCTGGGAACCACAAATGAGCTCCGAATTCAAACCAGGTTCCCTAGTTCCACTCCACCTTGTGACTTCACCCCCAAACAGCGCCTCCAAACAAATTACCAACAGGAAGATCTGAGAACCTCCCACATGGGTGGAATCAGGGTCTCAGTGTGTAAACCAGAGAACTCACTGAAACGATCTAGGCTGTCGGTGCACTTCCCAAATCTGTCTCCTTCTCCTCAGCAAATTTCAAGTTGGTCAGAGCAGCCTCCAATTCAGAGAAGGAGAGATGGGAGCTCCCCAGAGTAAAACAGGCTCCAGCAGCTGCTGGGAGGATCCCTTTCTCTTACCAAAAAATTCAATGCTCCTACCCACAGCTTGTCCGGGGCTGCTCCCTGCTCCTTCCAGCAGCCTCAGGTGCCTTTCCACCAGGGAGCTGACAAACCCATCCAGGGATGCCAAATTCTGTTATCAGAAGCTCGGCATTTGTCCCCAAGACCACATCAGAAGAATGAGAACAAATGGTTGAGAAAATGGAAAGAGAGATTAATTTGTTGGCAAATAAGGAAAATGGCAGACTCTCGTTTTTGAAGTACCAATTCCTAATCATAGACAGAAATATAGAGCTTTTAAAGGGAGGGTTTTCAGCTTCAAGCTATTGCTGAACTATGGTCGATGATTCGGGTCCAGCCCATCTCCAGTGAAGACAATCTTGTGACCTCCGCCCAGATCTCTGCCCACTCAGTACAGGCCTCTGCCCAGACGGTTCTGCCCAGCCATCTCCTGCAGCACAAAGAACAAAGGACACTCTCCTGCCCCTCCTGACCGCTGGCCTAATACAGGGATGCAGGTTTTAGTTCTCCAAAAGGCGAGGGTTAAAGAGAGGGAGGTATTAAAGACACAGAAAATGTTTTTGCCATTTTTTCAGGCCATTCTCTCTCTTACATACTCCCCACTGTCAATTTCACCCTGCCATATCTATGGGAGGAGGGGCAGCTAATCTGTTACAATCATGTAATATCTGAAGTCTTGTTCATACTCTTGGGACTCTGTATTTGCTTTTCCCTATGTCTAGACATTCCTTTCTTCAACCCAACCACCTACTTGGGAGCCTTTTTTTTTTTTTTTTTAACCATTTGACAAAGCTTCATCTATGTGCTAGCCTCTGGGGATATGGTTAACAAGCCAGACAATTCCTGCCTTGCCAAGACTTAGCTGTCACAATACGATCAAACACTTTCCTCTCTGCACCTCTTCTACCCTATTGTAATTGCAGGTTTACTCATCTGCCTCTTCCTAGAGATTGAGACTCCTCAAGGAGTTTCTGTATGTTCTACACCCACCACATCTGTTAAAAGAATGAATTCAGTAGGTTAATATTTTTCTTTACTTATCCAAATTTAGATTTTTGAAGACGACAACAATAATAGTCATCCTAAAAGCCACTGGGGAGACAACAGCACAGAAACATAATGAAGATCCAACTACAGAAAGAACACTAGAACATATTTTTATAATACACTGTAAGGACAGCTAAACGACAATAGATATTATGTTGGAGAAATGAGTAATCAACTAATTTCAGTTGTCCTGGCTTTAAGATTGCTGGAAAAAAATAACCCTGGTTGAAGCTAATTTTGAGCCTTCTCTTCAAAAGCTTTGTGCCAGCCAAAAGCTATGTATTAGGCTAAATCTCTGCTGGCTTCTCTAAATTTGTGTCCAGACAAATTGCAAACATCACACCATCCAGTGGTCACTGTGAGTCTGCTCTTAACAGGCTGATTGATTTTTATAATGTTCCAGGCAATTTCAAGTTGTCAGTAAGAACTAATTCCGTCTCGTTACTGCCTTCACTCTTGGCAGCTCCGTGACCACTTATTGGTTTTTGTCTTCATGTCCATTTTCTCCTGCTAATTCTGAAGCCTTTTTCCCCCACTCTAGCCCCATTCAAAGGTCTAAAGCTGTAATCATAGGGAGCCCCCCAGCACAATTACAGGTAAAAGTATCAGCTCTTTTCATGTGCTCCAAAGTTGAACCCTAAAGCCTCATACCCCATGAAACCTTCTGCTAAACCACAACCCATTAGAGCCTGCGATACTGTATTACTTAATCAATCCAGCAGCTCCATAGTTGAAGTCCTCTCTTGAGTTGATATTAAACCAACTTGTCAATCTGTAATTGCAGAGTTCCTCCCTCTTCTCATCTCATGCGGCTTGGGAATAGAAGCTGACTGGTCCTGGCTCGACCTCTCCATAAGCATCTCCATACAATCTAAAATAGGAATAGTTTATGAACTACTTTACTCAGAAGCCATATGGCAGGTGAGGCCTCATAGTCATATGAGATCTCAACGAGTGTATTATATAGTGGCAGAATTATTGAATATATTCCTAGCAGGGCTTACAGACTCGGAATCAAATTCTTGCCATTAAGCAGAAACATAAGCAATTACTCCCATTTATGCCATGCATACTTGTTCGGCAGTGGAAACTTCTGTAAAACCTTTACTCAATATAAATACTAGTGCATAGCACACAAGATATGATAAATAAAATACTCTATGGCTTCTCCCTAGTTGATGAGATCTGTATTTTAGGAGGAAAGAACCACGGATCTTTTGACATAACCAACATTGCTTACGTGATACCTTACCCCACATAATCACTGAGAGCCAAACGTTATTCTTTAGGTAGAACCACTAAGATGAATAAGACATGCTTTTGCCCTTGAGAAATTCAAAAATCAAGTGAGGCCCTAAAACCTGAGACAGTGCCATAAAAGAAGTGTGGGCTCTAGGGGCCCCGAGAGGAGGCAGCCATCGATTCTGCCCAAGGTGAATGTCAAGCAGAGTCCTACAGAGAAGGTGAGATGTGAGCTGCATCCCTGTGGGGGAAGAGTCTGGAAGGTAGTTGGAGAGGAAGGAGATGCCGAGGAAGGGTAAGGTGGCACCACACTTTACAGAACTGTCACGGCTCAGCCGAAAGTGGTCTTGAGGGAGTGGAGGGAGGAAAGAGTCATGGTTATCCTGCACACATCGGAAATTTTAAATAGAAAGATGGTCTAACTCTCTTTTAAAAATAATCAAGATGGCCTCAACACCCCCTCAGCTTAACTAAACTTTACAAGCTTACTCCTGACCCCAGGCCCCTGACTTTCCTTTTCCTGGAGGATTTTCTTTAGAAAACTGTAACAAGAAATTCTTTCTCTACCTCTTTGAAGTGTACGTAAACAAAGCTATATAAATCTTTTTAGAAGGCTCTTGCTGGATTTTACAACACAGGAATGTCTCTGTCTCTTTGAAATGCAGTCCTCAATGGAGATAGCACCCCTATCTCCCAGTTCCTGTGGGAGGGCGGGAGCCTAAGTTCAATGGGGACCTTGCTCCAAGTCATACAATTACCTCCTGTCATAAAGAGGTGTGGAGCTTCCTTTTCCTCTGCGGAAAGCCAATTAGCAAACCCAGATGGTCTATGATCTCCTGCTCACCATAGCCCTTAAAACCCTACCATTCCCTGCTTCAGCAGAGTTGAGTTCAGACTTAGCTCTGACATCTCTTTCCTATTGCAATAGACTTGAATAAAACCTTCCTTGCCTATTTAACTTTGTCCAGTACAATTTTTTTGGTTTGACAAAATACTCTTCCTTCTTGGACCCTGCATTTTCCTTCAGCAAAATTCCTTCCAAGATTTGTCCTCCCTGCGGCACTCCAACTACTGCCCTCACCCTCAACTAAAACTGCTCTGTCAATCCCATCGGTAATGTCCCCTTGCCACATGGTCAATCTTTGTCCCCATCCTACTTGGCCGATTAGCAGCATGTGACCCAGAGATTGCTCCACCCTCCTGGAAACACCTTCTTCAGCATCTGGCATCATACTCATCTTACCTCCAGCTGCTCCTGCTCAGGCTCCTACTCAACCCCCAACCTGTGGATTTTGGGGCATCCCAGGTCTCCATCCTCACACTTTTATCCTCCACCTACACTCACCCCAGGTGTTCCCACCCAGTCTCACCACATTGAGTACAACATATCTGCTGACTACCTCCAATACATATCTTTAGCTTGTACCTTGTTCCTGAACTGTAGACATATATTATAATGGATTATATACAACTGATGATGAAATATTCACACTTCTGTGTCTAACAGGCATCTCAAACTTAATGTGTCCAAGACTGAGCTCCCTACATCCCCTCAGACCTGCTCTTCCCACATTCTTCTCCATCTTAGAAAACGGCAACTCCATCCTTCTTACTGCTTAGTTAGAAACAAAAGCCTAGAGTCATCCTTCATTCTACTCTTCTTCATGTACCTATATCCAATTTGTCATGACATCCTGATCTACTTTTAAAATACACCTGAATCCAATCAGTTCTCACTTCTCCCCTTGTGACCACCCTGGCCCAGGCCCCCACCCCTCACCCGGATTATGGTGGCAACCTGCTAATGGGTCTCCTCTCTCCCCTGCCTGCCCCACCTCACAGCCTATTCCTACCACAGCAAGCAGCTGGAGCCTTTTAAAATATGTGTCTGTTATATTAGTGGCCTGCTCAAAACCTCCCTCAGGTGTCCCATCTCACTCAGGGCACAGCCACATCCCCGCAGTGGTCTAGGAAGCATCACGTGACTGACCCCCACAACTCTGTGTGAGTGACTCTCATTCCAGCCATTCTCACCTCTCTGCGCTTCTTCAAACATGTCGGGCCCTCTCCCATCTCAGAATCTTTATACATGCTGTCTCTCCTCTCACAATAGTTTTCCCCAGATATCTTCACCACCGCTTCTCAGGCCTCTACCTAAACATCACCTTTGCAACAAGGCCTTACCTGACAACTCTAGTCAAAATTGCACCTCAGCCTAGTATAGTGGTTCAGGCCTATAATTCTAGCACTCTGAGAGGCCAAAGTGGCAGGATTGCTTGAGCTCAGGGGTTCGAGACCAGCCTGAGCAAGAGCAAGACCCCATCTCTACTAAAAATAGAAAAATTAGCTGGGCATCATGGCATATGTCTTCAGTCCCAGCTACTCAGGAGACTGAGGCAAGAGAATCACTTGAGTCCAGGAGTTTGAGGTTGCTGTGAGCTAGGCTGACCCCAGTACACTCTAGCCTGGGGTGACAGAGTGACTCTGTCTCAAAAAAAAAAAAAATTGCACCTCCTCTCCCTTTCCTGATTTTCACCAGCGCTCTTATTCTCTAATATATTACATATTTTTCTTTGTAGCATATAGCTCTCTTGACTAGGATGTAAGCTCCATAGGGCAGGGATCTTCTGTTTTTTTTGTTTTGTTTTTGTTTTTTTTTTTTTTTGAGACAAAGTCTCACTCTCTTGCCTGGGGCGAGTGCCCTGGCGTCAGCCTAGCTCACAGCAACCTCAAACTCCTGGGCTCAAGCAATCCTACTGTCTCAGTCTCCCAAGTAGCTGGGACTACAGGCATGAGCCACCATGCCTGGCTAATTTTTTCTATATATATTTTTAGCTGTCCAATTAATTTCTTTCTATTTTTTTTGGTAGAGATGGGGTCTCGCTCTTGCTCAGGGTAGTCTTGAATTCCTGAGCTCAGAACGATCCTCCCACCTCGGCCTCCCAGAGTGCTAGGATTATAGGCGTGAGCCACCACGCCCGGCCTATTTTGTCTGCTGTCATTTCACCAGCAACTGGAACAGTGCGTGGCTCCTACCATGTGCTCAGTGATGAGCGAATGGAGTGATGAGAAAGATGAATCAAAGAGGACAGGGAATAATGGAATGCAGGGACACCCGGAGCAAGGCTGCCACACAGGTCCACACCAGCAGGAAAGGGGTCCTGAACACAGGCAGTGACAGACAGAATTGCAGACACAGAACCTATTCTTCTGAGAGGGAGACGTGGTAGGAGGTCTTAACCTAATTGGCCATGGAACCCTTTTGGGTAGAAGTGTCTTATAGGCCTGTAATTCAACAGAGCCCACTTTGGAAAACCTAGGGTTCGATGTTCTCTGACGGTTCCCACCCACCACGACCACCACCACTAAAGCTCAATGAGCCCAAGTCAAAGTCATAGTGATTCAGGACATTCAGGCCGTGTGCCCTCTTGGTGACACAATAGTCCCGATTATATTATAGAAACCCGTATGCTATATGGGCATTTATTTGACCTCAAAGACAAGGACTAAAGCTGCTCTGTCGGTTAGAATCCATCCAGTCCCCAGTACCAGAGGGCCAGACTGGTGTGATAAAGACATCTCATTGTCTCATAACAGGAAATACAGGAGCAGGCAGCCTAATTTTGGTGACAACCCACCAATATCAGGGATCTAAATGGCTCCTGTCTTACTTTATTTTTCTTAAACTCAGTATTATAAACTAGCTAGTACTGCTCTAGACATTGTATCATCACAACAGTGTCCCACACTAGAAGGAAGGGGTAGGCAGAAAAGCTGTTTCTTCATAAAGCTCTTTTTATCTGGTAAATATTAATAAAGAAATTCTTCCCTGGAAAGTGCCAACAGACTTATCAGCCAATGTCATGTGGCCACTTAGAGCTGCAAGCAAGGCTGGCAAAAGGAAATGGGGTTATAACAACCGGCCTAGGCCTTCCTAAGCCATCCCCTAGGGCTGCAAAAGGGACCTCCATTCTCTGGGGTCAAGTGATCTCCACCCCTACCTGACCAGAACAGGGGTCTCTTAGTGGAAAAGCAGTGAGGATAACACAGCCTGCCAGTGATTGTGTTGACAACCCAAAATAAATACCTGAGGCAAAGATCTCAATCAATGGAGGTTTATTAAGCCAAAGTTTGAAAAACACAAACCACAAAAAAAAAATCTGTGTTTTTTCAAAGGGGAATTTGAAAATATCAGTATTTAAGGAAAGGCTTACAGACAGAAATAAGAAAAAAAGGAAGGCATAGTGAGGTAAAGGGTTGCATTCTTGTGAGGCCCAGGAAATCTACATCTTGCATGAGATAAGGTGAATGTTGGCAGAGAAAAAGAGAGTGGAGGAAGCATCACTCACGTAGGTGTCCCTGGGTAGGTGAAAGAATGTTTGATCTCGTCTCTGTTCCGCACCTGGGAAGATAAACTTGTAGTCAACATTTATTAGTGTGGAATCAAACAGACTTTAGTTTTAGGAGCTAGATTTAGCCTGCAGACCCAAAGTTACAATTTGCATGTCCTTGTTTATGGGAAGCCAGCAAGGAATTTCCTTTTGAATGATCTGTCGGAGCAGTCCTTGTAGATGCCTGAGGCCTTTTTGCCTTTCCATGGGGATCCAGCTCGTTTGGAAGGGAGTGTCACATGACTCAGCCTCTAGTCTTGACCTTCCCTTTTGTATAAGAAAGTTAGTGGCATGGTCCTGAGATTTTTATTTTCCTTTAAAGTGTTTAGTGGCTTTAACAGCCACCACAGTGTTTAGTGCTCCATAGGATGCATATCACCCACCAACCATGACTGACTGGCAGTAGCATCTGCGAGTGCCATGTTGGCAAGTACCTACAAATGAAGCATTTGTAGGATCCAAGGAAAGAAGTGCTATGCTTTATATTAATGAGTGCAACGCACGTGGCACAGGGGACCAGCAAGCAGCATGAGTGCCTTGTATGGCCAATCTTTTTTTCCTAGGTAGTTCCCAACCTGTGACAGATGAGCTTCAGTATGTCCTAGTCTAATGGCAATTCCTATTTTCTTCCTCAACAAAACTAATCCCCATACCACTGTCTGCTTCTGCTTCCTTGGTATCTGAATGTCATCTGCTCGTATTGAGGGGGAAAGGATGAAGCCCTGGAGAGGCATAAGCAGGTGGAATCCCACATTCTTCCTGACATCTGATTGAAGCACAAGTAAAATAAGCCTTATGCTGTGTTCACCAAGTTCTAAATATGATGAACTGTTCTATACACACAATCCTTGAATAAGAACTTGAGATAAATTGACTTGGAAACTTTGTATCTGAAAAATTGTCTCAATCTGAGAGCACCAGTATTTCTGCACCATTTTTAGTATCTATTTTTACAAACCATTTTTCAAAGGCACTACTAGCAATAAGTCGAAAGCATTCCATTTCCAAATCTGAGCATTTTTATGCAAACTTTTCATCTTCCTGGGGTATATGAGTCCAAGAAAAACATTCCATTTATTAAAAGGTCTGTATTGCAAAGGTTTCCCCTGCTAGAACACAAGCTCCATGACAGGAGGGACTTTTGCCTGGTTTGTTCATTCAGCAACCCTGTTGTCAAAATGGCAAGGAGGTTTCAGCCTAGATCTAGTTGCTCGTCACACAAAGATCCAATTATTGAGATAACAAGGATTGTCAAGGAAGAAAGGAATTTTTAATATGAAAGACGTCTGACTGGAGAATGGGAGAAGCTGCCTCAAATCCTACGACTAGAATGATGGAGATCTTGAGCTTTTAAAGGAGGGGCCGTGTGCCTTGGGGCATGTCATGGTATAACTAACAAGGGACTACCCACACTGGGAAGAGATTGCCCCTCATGGTGAATTTTGGTGTCAGGAAGTCTGCCCAGGGGCTTTCAGAATTTTAGCTCCATTGTCTTGCTGCAGAAAATTCACCATTTCTGGGAAATAACTCAAAAGGTCAAGTAGTTAGTTAAGGGAGAAGGTTATAAAAAAAACATATAGGGGTCACTGAAATTTGCTCATAGAGCCGGTTACATCCCCAGCACCCAAACCAGTGCCTCCTCATTAAAATCATCCCATAAATATTTGTTGAATTAACATCACGGGATGTCCATCCTTCTTGTGCTATATATCCTACATCACTTTCTCCTCGAGGATTAAGGTCTTGATGGGGCATCCTTTGAGATCAATGGTGTGCCCCAGATGAGAAATAGTGATGTGTAGGAGGGCAGGTTGAGGCAAAGCCATCTATTCAGTGTCAGGACAAACTCTCAAGAGACCCAGTGGCAAGGGAGCTGGCTGTAGGTCATAAGAACAGGTCTCCTTATAAGGAGCTGTATCATGGTAGGAAGCCAGGTGGTTATAGCAAACACTTGCAGAAATGTCAGGCCCTATTCCAAGTAATTAATTAACATTACCTCACTTAATCCTCACAACCAGTGGTCCCTAACCCTTTTGGCACCAGGGCCTGGTTTCATGCAAGACAATTTTTCCATGAACTGGAGGGTGGGAGAGATGGGGGATAGTTTGGGGATGATTCAAGTGCATTACATTTAGTGTGCTGTCAAACCTCTCTGCTAATGATAATCTGTATTTGAAGCCACTGCCCAACGCTAGCACTGTTAGGTACGCAGTGAGGGATTCCAGGTCTCTTAGGGACAAAAGTGCATGCTGTTGCTTTGGTGGAAATACCCCACCTCAGAAGAAGTCCCTATCTTAGTCCTGTCCCACCCTGATCTCTCGAGTGACTGCCACACCTGAGGAGGAGGAAATAGCCTAAGAATTGGCCAATCATAACTTCATGTGCCAGCTGCAAAAGAATGCAGAGGACTCTAGCCCACAGACCAAGCAGAGTAAGTACCGTGGAGTCTGGAAATTGACCTAGAGCAACCCACATGCATAGTAATGCAATTCCCAACTGTCCAGTCAAAGTGATTCCACCGTGACATCTGAGCCACTAGGGAGGTCCCAATCTGGGCACTATAAAACAAGATGCAAGACCATAACCAATCTCTTTTGAGCCCTTCCTTTTGCTCTCCCTTTGCTGGGACAAGCGGTCTGGGCATCAGCTGTGGACTATGTATCATGCTCTGTAAACCTATATCTTGCTCTTGGCCTATAATACTATCTTCCTCTCTTCAATAAACCTTATTTTCATGCTTGCCTTACTTTGGTGCTTCTGGTCATTCTTTGGCCATGAGTGCACTAAGAACCAACATTTCAGACTGAAACCTGACAGCATCACTACCTCGGCTCCATCTCAGATCATCAGGCATTAGATTCTCATAAGGAGCACACAACCCGGATCCCTCACATGCGCAGTTTACAGTAGGGTTCACGCTCCTATGAGAATCTAATGCCACAGCTGATCTGACAGGAGGTGGAACTTATGCAGTGACGTGAACGATGGGGAGCGGCTGTCAGTATAGATGAAGCTTCACCTGCTCACCCACTGCCAATCTCCTGCTGTGCGGCCTGGTTCCTAACAGGCCACGAACCAGTACCTGTCCATAACCAGGGGGTTTGGGGACCACAGCTCACAACAAAGCTATAAGGCAGAAACTATTACTGTCATGTCCCTACAACAGATAAAACTGAGGCACCAAGTTAAATCAGCTGCTCAATGTCTCACACAGCTAGCCACAGAACCGGAATTTGAACCTGAAGTCTGGGTTAAGTATCTGTGCCTGTGACGTCTCTACTGCATGGCCACTGTGGCTTCCCAGGACCTCAGTCTCCTCACGTCAGAGCAGGCGATGGCGGAGGGGACGAGACGATGGATCAGTGGCTTTCCAAACCTTCTCAGCTATAGGATTATTCTGTTCAAAATAAAAATAAATCTTACTTGGCTAATCAAATTCGTAAGAACAAAGTAGAAAGGTAGTTTCCAAGGGTGGGGGTGGGTCCAAGGCAGAGTTGTTATTCAAAAGGTGTAGAGTTTATTTTGTAAGACGAAGCAGTTCTGGAGACCTGTCTCACAAAATGTGAACATGCTTCACTGAACTAAACGATTAAAAGTGCTTAAGATGGTAATTTTATGATGTATGGTTTTCACTACAAGAAAAAAAAAGAAATTTTACCTGGCACCTCACTATGTAAGACAGGGGTGGACCTCTCTGATTTAGTGGAATCAGGGACCCAAGATCCCAGCCTCTTGGCTTCTTGTCCCAGACCCTCCCACCGCCTCCACCAGAGCAGCCCCCAAGTGTGTTCCTTGGAGTACACATTAAAACCGCTACACAGGACAACTTCTAAATTCTCTTTAGGATGATCCCAAAACCTCAGGTCAAATCACACCCTCAAAAAATCTCAATCTCCAAAATCCTCAGGGCCCCTCCTGCACAGACACTATCAAGTCAAGCCCCCTACAGTAGTCCTTGAGATCTTCCAGGATGTGGCCCCAGTTTAAGTGTCCCCCCAACCCCTGTGCCCTACACTCCAGCCACATCTAACTTCTCTTTTCTTTATCGAGTCAGGCACTGGCACGCAGATGTCATGATGTCCCATTTCCTGCTCCCTCTGCTTGGCAAATCCTACTTCCCTCTGCTATTCCCCTGTACTCAGAATTCTGCTATTCCCCTGTACTCAGAATTACCCACAACCGTCTCTTGAGCCTCTATTTGCTGCCTCTCTCACCCTCTTTGCAAAACATGGGTAGTGTGCTCAACCAGTACCCCAGCTCAGAAGGCTGTTCCTATTTCCACCTTAGCCACAGTGAGGCTCTACCTTCATACTCCTATAGGCTGTCCAATGGCTGTTCCGAGGGTTTCACAAGTATCAGGACACTCAGAAGGAAGAGTTGGCGAGGCGCAGTCGGGAAGAGACTCAGGCATGGAGCAGCGCTGATGATACCTCCAGCCGTGGCTCTGACCCAAAGGAACAGGGCAGGGGTGGATGCTGGGGAAGACAGCCTTGGCCATCATCAGCTTGCAGCAGGGAGCCCCGGAGAACTACAAGGAGAAAGTAAATGGGTGCATCAGCACACACTTAACTTTAAAATATAATCCTGACTAAAGGACAGAACAATTGTCATCCTTGCCTAGGAATCTCTTTGCATCTCTCTTGGGTCCTAACGAGACCCGCTTCCACCACATGTACATCGTACCAGCACTCAGGGCTGCCCCCACTCACTGAGGCACCCACATCGAACTCTGACCCAGATCATGTGGTGTTGACGGAGAAGAGGTACAGAATAGGAAAGTAAGGAGCTCGAAAGGAAAATCCAGTCTTCCTGGTTCAGATCTGCATCAACTCCTTTGCCCACTACAGGAAATTTCTCAGTGACCCAAACAGAGTAACCCATTCCTCTTTGTTTGGGAACATGGTGATTATACACAGGAGAGAGAGCAAATAAGATAAAGGACATAATGCAGGCTAGGTTTTTCATTTAGTAAGCAGAATGAAAATCATTTGAACATATCCCTGTGGAAAAAATAATCAATTTTTCATAGACTTGTTATAGGTTTCATAGAATATATTGCACACACTTTTAAAAGTAAGAAAATGGCTTTTTAATGATACTTTAAATATGTGGCATGGCAAGAATTATTTAAAATGTGTTGGAGGCTTGAAGTTTGGTACTGTCCGCTAAAATATAGATGATTTGGATAAGCTTGTCTTCCTGGGATAAATGTGAGACCTAGTTTATCTTATTATAAAGCTAATATGAAGGAACTTGGTATTCAGGCACTTAAGTAACTGGTATAAACCCTCAAAGACATTAGATCCCCTAAACTAGCATTTAGCAGTTGCCCTTGGTCTGTGTGCATTAAATAACTTCTAACCCACAGGCCTGCAAAACATCGTTTGTAGAAAAAGTCAACCCAGAGCAGAGCAAGCGCAGTCATCACCAACAGAAGTGCGAACACCACTAATTCAAAGGACGTTTTCTGAGCAGTGCCAAAGGGCCAGGAATGTAGAGGTACATGGTTAAGATGGCCTGGCTTTTCAACCCCTCATCCAGGTAGACTAGCTCAGTTTTTATGAGCAACTGGCTCAGTTTTCCACATTGGTTGGCAAGCTTTCCACAGGAACACATCTCCATGGTGAGTGAAAGATTCTGCCCCCATCCTTCTCCAGCCTCATATAAGCATTTAGTGTGGGTCTACAGGGCACAGATGTGAACACAGAGGAAAAATTCTGGGGACAAGAATGTAGAGGACAAACACAACTGGGGAAACAGGCTGGTGAGTCGTATGGGTGCTGTCCACAGAGCATGGGCTGCCCTGAAAGACTGGAATTGATAGTAGGAGAATGACCTTTGTTTTGTGTAAAACAAATTGTTTGGGATTAAAAAAATATGTTCTCTTTGATTCTAACTAATGCCATTTGCTTCCGTAACCGTGCTTGCTTTTAGTTGTTTGTTAAATATAGGAGTGAGAACAGGAGTGACTCCATGACAAGCTGAATTTCCTGAAATAGGCCTAAGTTTCAGTTTCCCCCGAAATCGAAACACGGACCAAAACTGGCGCCGGCACAAAAATTGAAAATCCCGAGGTTTGGAGCCAACCAATCAGGAGTCAAAACCATCCGCCACTTTCAAAGGAACCAATGGACTAAGGGGGCAGGGGGGATGGTGTGCCCAGCGTGTCGTGTGAAACCTGCATGTCGTATGCCACCGGTGTGTCGTGTGCAAAAGAAAGTATAAAAGCTTCACTTTTACCCCAGGGCGGGGTCCTGGTTCATAGGAGAGGCCACTGCATTGGTGCTCTGGGACTTGGACCCTAGCTCAAGCTAGCCAGCAAACTCCTTTGCCATTTGCAGCCTCGGTGGCTCTGCCTCTCTGTTCCTGGGGCCGAGGGGAACCAGCTCTAACAGTCCATTTGTCACGGTTCCAGAAAACCAAGGTTTTTCTCCTCCACTCTCTGCCAAATAGGGACATGCCTGGCATGTAACCAGCACTTCATATGTATGAATGAAGGGATAAAAGCAAGTGAGAGACACAATAA
>CAUYSK010054131.1:0-25710 GCA_963575035.1 Avahi laniger
CTTATAGGCTTATAACAAACATCATAATCATGACAGGCTTGCAGTTTTGTTCAGCTTTGCTCAGCTGCTCTGTGGTTAGCTTGCAAGGCTGACAGGTGTCAGTGTCTACTTGCTGCTTTGTGGTTTTAAGCAGAATCAGCACGGAAATTCCCCTAGTATGTACGGAAATTTCCCTAACACTGAGAAGGACAGGCGCCGGGCTAGTCCCACGGAGCTTAGGGTCCAACATGGGAGACAAACAGCACTGCAGTAAGACGATGATGCCTACCAGGGAGGACGTGCAGGAGCCCCCTAGCGGGCAAGCTCTTGCTGAAAAAGGGAGTTTCAGGGAATGTTTTCCAGATAACTTTTAAGCAGTGACCGGCAGAGTGGGCAGGCGTCAGCTAGGCCGGGGAAGCGCTCATGAGGCCCCAGCATGGGTGAAGCAACAGGCGGTGAGAGACGGAACGAGGAGTTTGAAGCACTGCAAGAAGTTCAGCGCGCCTGCGCAGTGTGTGTGGGGTGGGAGAGAGGCAGAAGGTGGATCTGCAAATGAAAACCTGCCCCTCGCGCTCCTTCTCCGTTGTGCCCACTCGGGAGCCAGCATCGCTTTGCTCCAACACGAATGCCGCACTCCGAGGTCGGCATTACTCCGTGGGCAGCAGAACCACGAGATCGCGTTACGTGGGAGAGTAAAGACCAGACCTTTGCCTTTGAGAGCTCGCTCCGCCTCCGTGTGGAGAGGCTCCGAGAAGAAGGAAACACACTTGAATGCGGAAGGACATTGGAAGATTAAATTAAGCTCTGAAAAGTGCTTTAATTTCAGCACAGCTGGGTCAACGCTGATGGTTTAGGTGGTGTGAGGGGCCGGAAGCTGTACTAAGGTGGCTCGAGGGGTGAGTTAAAAGTGAGAAAGCAGAGCACGCCAGCACAGATGACCAGTAAGTTCCAGAAAGTGGGGCTCCTGGAGAGGAGAGAGCAGGAGGACTTTGGAGCCCTCCCTCCCCGTGTCTCTCCGATGCGAAGGCGCCAGCTGCGTTCCCATGGCAATGGGAGTCAGTCAGTCTGGAAGGAAAGGTGGAAGGCACCATGGAAAGAGGGACCGTGCCAAGAGCTGCGCTCCTGAGCAGGGGGTGGGGGGCAATGGGACCGGCACGCAGGACCCTCCCTGGCATTACGCTGGGACAGGGGCTGGAGGGGAGGGGCGTCTCTTTGATTCGTCGGATGGGAAAGTGGATAGGATGGGCCTGGAAGCGGGTGAGTTAGCAGGTTTGAGAGATTAAATTTAAGTAGCTAATTAGTATGAGAAATAAAGGGGAGGCTGTGACAGCCTCTTGTCTGCAACGTCCTAGGGAGGCAGGACTCCCGCAGCAGCTTAAGTGCCTGAGGGGACTTTGGCCCCAGGGCGCGCAGGAGAGAGAGCAGAAGACCATGAGGAGCCTCGCACCAGAGCACGCACACCAGCCGCGTGTCTCTAGCAGACACCCGGTGACTCGAGGCTTGTGGCCCTAGCTGTGTCTCTCTTCAGCTCTCCTCTGCTTGTCTCTCAGTACTGCCAGGGAGGCCCTGTCATCGCAGTGCAGGTGGAGAATGAATACGGTTCCTTTAATAAGGATAGAAACTACATGCCCTATCTTCACAAGGTAAGAAGCGCTTGGTTGTCTCCGCATTTACACGTCTCCTTCCTTAATCTCTTTTCCAGCACACGATTCCCATTCCCTGCTGCACGGGCGACTGTGCGGGCACTGTGCACTCCTAGAACACACAGCTGACCCTCGAACAACGTGGGGCTTGGGGGTGCCGACACCCGGTACAGTTGAAAATCTCAGTATAACTTTTGACTCTCCCAAAACTTAACTACTAATAGCCTACTGTTGGTTGGAAACCTTACTGGTAACCCAAACAGTCAATTAACCCATATTTTGTATGTTATAGTACATGCTGTATTCTTAAAATAAGGCAAGCTAGAGAGAAGAAAATGTTATTAAGAAAATCATAATGAAGAGAAAATATTTTTACTATTTTTGAGTGGAAATGGATCATCAGACAGGTCTTCATCTTCATCATCTTCACACTGAATAGGCTGAGAGGAGGAGGAAGAGGAGAGTTGGGCTTGCTGTCTCGGAGGTAGCCCAGGAGGGAAGCAGGAGAGTTACACTAGATGTAACTTTTATTGAAAAAAATCTGTGCATGAGTGCAGTTCAAATCCATGCAGCAGATCAAGTTCAATTTCTCTGTGAATTTACAGTATAGTCAGGACAATAAAGATGTACTTCGACAACTTTATTACGATACAAAACATGGTACCAAAGATTATTCCTTTCTATTCGCTGTTTTTATGACCCACAATTCTCATGAAAGCTGGGGGTTGGTGAATATATACTTATAGTAAATAAGGCTTCGAGAACTTAATGACGATGGCTAGCAGCTTGCAGCTTTCTGGCCTGTAGTATTAGCGTCTTCTCTTCTGCTCCCTTTGCTTCTTCACAGAAGGACATCTCAGGCCAGGGAGTAACTGCAGTCCTGTCTGCTGTCCTTTCTGGTGGCTCAGCCCCTCCCGGTCCCTGACTTCCCACATTCGGGAAGTTGATAAGGGCCCAGTCTCAGTGGGACCCCCTCCTCAGGGCGCTAAGCAGGTTGCAGGGGCTGCATGGTGTGGCCTGACCCCTCTCTACTCTGCCCTTGCCAACCTAGCTCTGTTCACACAGAGGCCTCTGGCCGAATGGCTTGGGGGGGTGGTCACCAGCTGAGCAAAGAAGGGGTCAGGATGGTGGGGCTGGGTTCCATCCGCATGCTGGCTCCTGCCCTGCAGCTGTGGCTTCTGGAGTTGAACAAGGTCTGTGAGTAACTCCCCTCCTTATCTTTACTCGGGGGCTGGCATGACCTCCCCACATCAGTCTTACTCAGCTAGCATTATTTTTCCTTGATTTTAAAATTTACCACTCAGTTCTACCCCAGGCCCAGATCTGGCTTGATGAACAGAGGGGACACACAGAAGAATGGGGTCCCCTGATCCCTGGCCTAGGAAATACAATCTGTCAGACTAGACCTCCTCTCTTCCCCACAGCCAGTTCCTCTGACAGTGTCTAGGTCGGCCCGAGCTTTGCGAAGTTGATCTCTGATCTTTCTCAAACCACAGCCTCAGCCTCTCCTCTCCCAGCACAAAGCGTTTCCCAACTTGTCTTTCTCTCCCCTTCTGTGGTAAATATCCTCCTTAGGCTGTTTCCTGATAAACTCAGCTCTTTTTCTCTGAAGGCTTTGACCATGGGTGTCAGAGCCTACACTCAGCTGATTTTAAGGCCATTCCTCACAAAAAACACCAGGCTGAGACAAGGACAGTGACTTCCCCCAATCACTAAGATGCAGGAGGTCAGACTCCAAATTCAAACCCATCTCTAGGTCACACCCTGCCACCGGAACCCTGCTGTGTTTATTTCTCAGTTTCCTTATAGTCATCCCTTGGTTGACTTGGATCCCCAAAGATACCAAAATCTTTAGGTGTTTGAGTCCCTGACTTAAATGGTGTAGCATTTGTATATAACCTATGCACATCCTCCCGTATACTTAACATTATCTCCAGATTACTTATAATACCTGACATAATGTAAATGTTATATAAATTGTATTGTTTAAGGAATAGTGACAAGAAAAAAAGTCTGTTCATGTTCAGTACAGATGCAACGTCATTTTATTTATTTTTTTGAGACAGAATCTCACTGTCACCTGGGCTGGAGTGCAGTGACGTGATCATAGCTCATTATAGCCTTGAACTCCTGGGCTCAAGCGATCCTCCTGCTTCAGCCTCCTGAGCAGCTGGGACTACAGGCGTGTTCGCCACCATGCCCAGCTATTTTTAAAAGTTTTTGTAGAGATGGGATCTATTGTGTTGCCAGGCTGGTCTCAAACTCCTGGCCACAAGTGATCCTCCCCCCTTGGCCTCCCAAAGTGCTGGGATTAATGGTATGAGCCACCACACCTGGCCTGAAAACTCAATCTAAAAAAAATATTTTTGATCAGCCGTTGGTTGAATCCGTGCATGCAGAACCTACAGATGCACAGGGCCAACTGTATTTCCTTCTTCCCCTGGGAGCCAGGGAAGTGGGTTCATTCTGTTTTTTCAACAGACCCTGCTGCAAAGAGGCATTGTGGAGCTGCTCTTGACCTCCGATAGTGAGAAAGATGTGCTGAAAGGCAACACCAAAGGAGGTACAAATCTAGAGTTATTTCAAAGGAGAATGGAGGCTCTTAGCCAGCTGGTGTAAATCTTGAACAAGCTTCAGAGAGAACCAAGTGTACCTCTGATGCCTCTCTTTCGTATGACCATTGACATGGATCCCAGAGATTTGATATTACAGTAGACGAGGACTCAAGGTCAAAGCTCAGAGTTCACTCGCCAACTCTATCTCTTGTCCTTGTGTAAAACCGCAGTAACAGAGCGGCACTCTCCCCAGCCCGTCTTTCCATCTTTCATAATTTCCTGTGGCTGGGGCCTTCGTTGGTGCTGGGCGTGGCTTAGGATAGGGCTACTTCCACCAACATGGAGAGCCACATGGGGAACCAGAAGATGGCAGAGTCCCATTCCTGGGATCCTACGGCTTTGGGCTCAGTGTAGACCCTTAGCAGACCCTAGAAAATACAGTAGCAGGCTGATTCAGAACATCATAAGATGCAGAAGTGAGGGAAATGACCAAGGTGTGAGCAGGCCGACGGGTCTGGAGGAGGATCTGTCAGGTGATCTTTAGCTGGAGACCAGCTGCTGTGCTTTCCTTTGCAGCAGCTCTTCCCCACATTATTGTGGTGTCCTGGAAAGGCTGAGCTGGGGCCTGGGGAACCTGCATTCACTTTCTAGGTCTGATCAGGTCAGATGGCTTGGCCGGCTTCACTTCTCTGCACAAAGTGTGGTTAAACTTAACTGTCCTTCTCAGTACAAATGATTGTCCTTGCAAGTGTCCAGTGATGTTGTGAAGGCTATGGCAGCCCTTTGCACGTTGCAAAGTGGGATGCACGCGGTATCTCGTCATCCTCACCAGGCAGCACGCCTTCCCTCCCAGTGCAGGGTGGGCCTCCATCCCTTCCCTCATGGCATTTGTCACAGTGCCTCAGTAGGGCCTCTCCCTTCTCTCTACAGTGTTGGCCACTGTCAATTTGAAAAGATTTCACAAGGCTGCTTTCAATCAGCTTTACAAAGTCCAGGTAAGACATCCTAGAGATGAAGAGTTTTGTCTGTCCTCCTGCCACGACTCCCCTTGTCTATGCAGCTGGTATTCACTGGAAACACGAGGTTTGACAAGAAGTCTGCAACTTTTCACCCTGGGGCTCCAGCATGTTCCAAAGCCATTTTGAGAGGGTGGTGATTTGGGCATGGGGAATGAGGAGGAACCCTGCTTGTGTCACCCCCGCCCGTGGGTCACATCACAAAGTGGGAAGGGTGAGGGGGTTATGTGACCTAAAACCTTACTATGGAATCAGAAGGGGTGATGTTCTTTCCCTCTGTGAGGACAGAGCTCATAAATGGGCTGTATTACTTACAGAGAACTCACTCGTGGTTTGGGTGGGGTTAGCCTTTTCCAGCCAGGCTGTGTGAGTTATGGGAACAAGTGAGTATTGCACATGCGTTTACATAACAAACATGCATTAAGCAGCCCTCCTTTCCTTTCCTCCCAGTGGGTGACCTCCTGTAACAGTTACAAAGATGGACAAACTGTAGTCCATGCCTGCAGGAGATACGTAGATCCTTTCTCCGCAGAATAGCAGTGTGCTCCCTAAGCCCAAATGCGATCACGGTCTCTGCTTAACACCCTTCCTTTGTGCCGGGGCCCAGGATGGGATCTAAACCCCTGACGCACAGCCCCCTTCCATTCCTGGCCCCGCCCATGCTGCCCCTCCCCGTGGCACGAGGCCTTCCCTGCAGTCTGCGTGCTGCAGCGCTCCCACCTGGCCAAGGATTCCCACGGCGCCTGCGCTCTCTCCTCAGTCTTGCCCGCCCCCAAGTTATAACTGAGAAATTAATTAATCTTGTTTCCTTTTCTAGACAATTTCTACACAGTTTCCAACCAGGTAAAAAGAAAGAGCTCTGCCAGAGTGGACCCATGGCTATCTCTGGTTTTCAATACCTTTACTAAGTCGTCGTCTTTTTCTTCTTCCTTCTCCTGCTTCTTCTTTTTTTAATAGATGGGGTCTCACTATGGTACCCAGGCTGGACCCAAACTCCTGGGCTCAAGTGATCTCCCAACCTCAGCTTCCCGAGTAGCTGGGACTACAGGTGTACAACCCTGCCTAGCTCTTGTCACTTTCTTTTAATAGTGTCATTGAAATCTAATTTATGCATCATTAAATCCATCCAATGTAAGTATGTAATTCAATATACAGAGTTCTACCACCATCACTACAATCCAAAAAGTTTCCTCATGTTCATTTGCAGTTAATGCTCTGCTCCGTGCTCTAGCCCTGGGCAACCACAGATCTGCTTTCTATCTCTGTAAATTTTCCTTTTCTAGACATGTCATATAAATGGAATCATACAATATCTAGTCTTTGCATCTGCCTTCTTTCATGCAGCATGATGTTTTCGAGGTTCATCCATGTTGCAGCATGAATCAGTGCTTCATTTCTTTTGATAGCTGATTGGATCATGCTTGGCCATCATATATGTATATGTATACACACACATACACACACACACACACATATATATATATATGAAGGTGGTGCAGCTTTGCTCAGATATCCTTCTTCTTTAGTATGTTAATATGGTTTCTGAATGTTGAACCAGTCCTGCATTTCTGGTATGAATCTCACTTAATTGTGATGTGTTATTACTTTGTATATTGCTGGATTCAATTTATTCATATTTTGTTGAGAATTGTTGCTTCTGTCTTCATGAGGGATATTGATTGGTCTTGGTTTTCTTTTCTTGAAATGTCTTTGTTTGGTTTTGAAATTAGGATAATAAAATGAGTTTGGACGTGTTCTCTTCTTTTCTATTTTCTGAAAAAGATTGTGTAGAATTGTTAGTGTTTCTTAATGTTCAGTAAATTTCACCAGTGAAACCATCTAGACCTGAAGTTTTCTTTTTTAAGAAAATTTTAAACTAGAAATTCAATTTCTCTAATAGATATAGGACAATTCAGGTTATTTATTTCTTCTTGAGTGAGTTTTGGTAGTGTGTGTCTTTCAAGGATTTCTTCTGTGCGTTCTATTCTATTTCACTGAAGCTTTTGAATTCATGGGCACAGAGATATCTGTGATAATGCTTTGTTTTCCACGTAATGTCTTTGTTGTCAATAGTATTGGTTACACTCTTCATTCCTGATGTTGGTAATTTTGTGTCTTTTTGTTTTGATCAGTGTGGCTAGAAGTTTATCAGTTTTATTAATCTTTTCATAGAACTAGCTTTTGGCTTCATTTTTTTCTCTAATATTTTTGTTTTATATTTCACTGATTTCTGCTTTAACCTTTAGCATTTTCTAACTTTTGCTTCCTTTGTATTGCATTTTCTCTTCTTTCTCTAGTTTTTTTCTGGTGGAAGCTTAGGTTACTGAGTTAAGACTTTCCTTCACTTTTAATATAAGCATTTGCTGCCATAGATTTCCCTGTGTGCACTAGTTTTGCTACATCCCACTAATCTTGATATACTGTATTTTCATTGAGTTCAAAACATTTAAAAAATTTAAAATTTCCCTTGATGATGATTTCATTCATCAGTTAGAAGTTTTGTTTAATTTCTGAATCGTTGAGGATTTTCCAGCTATTTTTCTATTTTTTCTATTTTTCCATTTTTCCAGATATCATCCTATTATTGATTTCTGTTTAACACTATTAAGGTCCATGAACATACTTTGTGTGATTTCTGTTCTTTTACATTTGCTAAGGTTTGTGTTATGGATCATAATATGATCATTCTTGGTGAATGTTCCCTGTGCATTTGAGAAGAATGTGTATTTTGCATTTGTTTATAAATTATCATTTATAAACGATTTGATCGATGATATTGTTCAAGTCATCTTCATCCTTACTGATTTTCTGCCTACTTGTTCTATCAATTATTATGAGAGGAATGTTGACATCTCCAAATATAATCATGGATTTGTTTATTTTTCCCTTTAGTTCTATTAGTTTTTGTCTCACGTAATTTGAAGCTCTGTTTTGTAAACTAAAATAATCAAAAGGGTGAGAATCTAGTTAAAAGAAAGTGCCATCCAGGAAGCACAAACTCCAGAGAATGGAAGCCAGTGTTCTGAAGTATAGAAATTTGGGATCATTTATACAAAGTTAGGTAAGCTTAACAGAATCTCAACATTTTTCTGTATAAGGCTTAAGGGATAGTTATTATACAATGATCTGATGAGTTGAGGTGACCTTTTCCTTTTGGGAAAGGTATATTTAACCTTCTACACTGAAGAAATAGCAGTCATGGGATCTTTTGCACCATCTGGTCTGGCTTAGGTACAGGACAACAGAGGCAGTTAAGCTATAACAAAGATCAGTGATTGGAAGTGGGGGGAGTCTGGTCTCTGGAAGCCAAAGTAGTAAACGTAGTATGTGACTCAGTCTCCTGGGCTTAACCTCCCCTTTGGTATAATAAATTTAGAGGGTACTGAAATTTTATTTTCTTTTACAGTTTTTAGGTGCATACGCATTTAGGATTATTATAGTTTGTTGGAAAATTGACCACTTTATCATTATGTAATGTCCCTCTTTCTTGTTCTGAATTCTACTTTGTCTGATATAAATATAGCAACTCTAGCTTTCCTTTAATTAGTATTTGCATGGTATATCTTTCTTTATTCTCTTATTTTTTATCTACCTTAAAGTCTTTGATTTAAAGTGGGTTTCTTGTAGACAACATATATTTATATATTGCTTTTTTAAAAAATTGAATTCAATAGTTTTTATGTTTTAATTAATGTGGTTAGATCATTTATATTTAAAATGATTATTGATATGGTTTGATTAAAATCTACTTTCTACTAATTCCTTTCTATTTTTTTAATTCTCAGTTTCTTTTTTGTTCTTTTTTCTCCCATTTTCTTGAGCTAATTGAGCATTTTTATGACTCCATTTTATCCACTCTGTTGACTACTTATATCACATTTGAAAATTTCAGCTATTGCCCTAGAATTTAAAATATGCATTTTAAATTAATCTGAAACCACCTTCAAATACTAAAGTGTTTCCCATGTAGTATTAAGATCATGCAACAGTATCTTCCTAATTCCTCACTTTAAATATGTCTCTCCTTTGTCTTTTTTGCTTCCACAGTTTCTGATGAGAAGTCTGTATTGATTCTTATCTTTGTGGTTTTTTTATTTTTTTCCTCTGGCTGCCTTTAGAATTTTCTCTTGGTATTTAGTTTTCAAAAGTTTCATTATAATATGTTTAGATGTAGTTCATTTCTTAAAATGTATTCTGCTTGATGTTCACTGAGATTCTTAGATCCGTGGTTTGGTTTCACTGGTGAAATTTGCCAGACATCAAGAAATACTAACAATTCTGCACAATCTCTTCCAGAAAATAGGAAAGAAGAGAATACTTCCAAACTTATTTTACGTGGCCAACATTATCCCAATTCCGAAATCAAGCAAAGACATTTCGAGAAAAGAAAACCAAGGACCAATATCCTTCATGAACATGGAAGCAAAAATTTTTAACAAAATATGAACAAGTTAATATATAAAATGATAATACATCACAATTAAGTGAGATGCAAGAATGGGTCATTAATTTTAGAGAATTCTCAGCCATCACTTATTCAAATGTTTTCTCTGTGTGCTTTCTCCTTCTGCAATTCTAATTACATGGACATTAGACCATTTAATGTGATCTCACAACTCTTGGATGCTATTTTTTTCCCCATTCTTTTTACATTTTGTTTTTCAGTTTGGTTAATTTCTACTGATTTATCTTGAAGTTCACTGATTCAATTCCTCACCTCTGTTGAGTTACTGATGAGCCCATTGAAGGAATTCTTCATTTTTGTTAGTATGATTTTCATTTCTAGTAATTCCATTTGATTATTTCTTATGGTTATCGTCTTTCAGCTAAAATTGCCCATCTGATATTGCATGTTGTCTACCTTTTCCATTATAGCCTTAAACAGATTATTCATAGTTGTTTCAAATTCCTGTCTGATGGTTACAACATCTGTGTCACATCTGAGTATGTTTTTGATGATTACTTTATGTCTTGCAAGTGTGATTTTTTTCTTGCCTATTTGTATGGTTCATCTGAACATATTTTTTATTAAAAACTGATCATCTTGTGTAGGACATAGATACTGCCTTGGAGATCAGCCTGCCTTTCCTTCTGTGAGGCCTCTGTGAGGGATTTTGTCTGTCTAGTCAGGAGGTGGGCAGGATTTGAGGTTTGTTGTTAACTGTGTTACCCTCCATGCATCACAGGCTTTACATTCCTCTCACTACCTCGTTTCTAGGTAGGTGCTGCTTTGGCAGAGGTTATTTCCTCTGTGTCTGTACTCCCCTTTGGGTCTTGCCTTTGCAGTATGCCTTGGAGAGGATCTGTCTCCTCCAGCTCTCTCAGCCATATTATGTGTTACTTTTACTTCCCCTTGGTTAGCCTGATGGCGAGGGAGGAAGGCGTTCCTCCTGGTGTTCAGATGAAAGCTCATTCTCAGGCAGGGCTGTCTCTGGGTCTGAGGAGTGTGGCCTTTGCAGGAGCTCCTGTTCGTCTTCCAGCAGCAACTCTAATCCTGGCCTATGCTCTTGCTCTCCTCATAAGGGTAATGCTTTTTCCCCTGCTCCCTTTCCCCCGATGCAGTGGGATCCTACCAGTGCCCTAAGGAGACAGACTTTGTATTCTCTGCAGATTAAGGCTTTCGTTCCTTAGGGGAGACGAGCCTGGGAGAAGATTTGGCAGTGGCCACTGCTCCCTTTCTTCAACGAGTACCAGGAAGGAAGCGGTGTTACTTTGGTAGGGCTGCCTTGACAGAGGACCACGGACCTGTTGCTTAAACAGCAGAAATGTTTTTTTCTCACAATTCTGAGGCGAGACATCTGAGATCAAGGAGCTGGCAGGGTTGGTTAGATGTTAGAGGGCTGTCGGCTCCTCCTTGTGTCCTCACATGGTCTTTCCTCTCTGGGTGTCTGTGTCCGACATATTTTCTTGTCCTCACTGAGAGGGTTGGTCCAAATAGCATGCAGCATCATTATTGGAAATTGTAAGTCTTCTATTACATCTTTAAATATGTTTAAAACATGTTTTTATTTTCTTTGGGGACATGAGTTATGAGTAATGTAAAATGCCTTCTGTCTTCCTTTCACATCTTTCCTTGTACATTTCTCTCTAATCCTTTCTTCTTTATGTTCCTTTTTATTTGTGTTCACTTTTCATTGCCTTTCTTTTCTATTCCTCACATTGCTTATTTTCCTTTTAGCTGCTTCCAGTCTTGACTTAATATTTTCTATTTTATCTGCCTTCTTGAAAAAAACTCTGCCAGATTGTAATTTAGCCTTTCATGTTTTCTTATCATGGCTTCCTTGAGCACTTTTAGTTATGTTTTATGCTCTCAATTTATAGAGATGATTGTTTCATTGAGATTTTTGACTTTATAGCAATATTTTTGGGCTACAGTTTTGACCTCTGCCATGGAAAGTTTTTGGTGTTTCTCTTCTAATTTCTTTTCCTGATTTACGGAAGAAAACAAAACCTCTTTTTATTATAATCTTAGTAGATTCCACTATTGTTCCTTTTTCATTATTATTACTCATCTTTGATGGAGATAAATTCTTATTGGCTCAAGTACTTAAGAGAAGTTGCTGTGAGTAAGAGCACCTGACTGCATTCAGACTAACGATGTATTTCAGTGGCACACTGTGGTGTGTAGGGATGAATTCTTTTCCTTACCGACCTCCCTTTGCCCTTTGCTCATCCTCCAGGGAGCCAGATTGCAGGACTGCTCCCAGATGCTGCGCAAGCAGCGTGCGTCTTCCTGCTAATAGGCATCTGATCGCTACATCATTTGAATCCCTGATAGATTGCCATTACTTTGGCACTCCTCCCTCCTAATTTATATTTCGAAGTTTCAGAAGTCTGTTAGGTTTATGGGCGATGTTGTCTGTTTATGTTTCCTTTTCTCATTCCTCATTTTGATTTTGAGGTTTTCTGAGAGGAGAGTATCATGCCCACCAATAGCACAGGACTATTTTAACACCAGAAGTCAATCTTCACTCTTAAATGCAAATAGAAAATCAAGAATCTGTATTTATTTAATAAAATTTCACAAAAGAAAATAAACTACAAATAAAGAAGAGAATGGAAATCAGGGAATGTAGAGTTAATTCAGGAAATAGAACACAATATCAAAAAGGCTCATTAATATGCATAGAGATATGAAAAAGATTATTATGCATGAGACAAGTGTGGGATATTAAGCAAAAGGGATAATCAGAGAACCAAAAAGAACTCTTTGAAATTAAAATCTAATATTTGAAATTAAAAATTAAATATAAGTGTTGGAATGTAAAGATGATAAAATTTCGTAGAAATAGTATGTCAAGAAGACATAAAATATAAGAGACAAGATAAATGTCTTATAGAATCATTTTAGGAGGCCCAATATCTTATTAATAGTAGTTACAAAAAGAGAAGACAAAGAACCTGAAGGAAAGGAGATTACAAATAACTCACATGAGAATTTCCTTTAACTGAAGTATATATGTCTAGATTAAGAGTGTCCCTCAAACGTCCAGCACACTAAATGATAAAAAAGGCCCACGATATGAAATTTGCCTTCTACGGAGAGAAAAACCATAGGCTTACATACCAAGCAAAAAGAATTAGAATGGCACAGGATTGTAAAATGCTGACATTGGATAATAGGAAGCAACAGAATATGTCTTTAAAATTTTGAGAATAAATGATTTCAACTTAGAATTTTATGCTCAGTCTAAATATTAATTGTGTTGGTAGTCAGACATTCACAGACTCAGAATGTTTATTTTCCATTCACTCTTTCTATGGAAATGTTTAGAGGTTGCAGGAAATGAGAGATTAAACAAAGATAGAAGAGGACATGGGACCTGAAAAACATCGTATCCAACCCCAGGATCAGCTAAAAAAAAGTCCTATGATGACAGATCTTCAGAAGCAGCGCGTGACCATTTTAGATCACGGCAGGTGCTGGAGAACTCCAGAATGCAGTGGCCCGTGCCAAATGTGAACGCTGACATATCACGAAAGAGGAGCTCAGGCATAGTCTTCCATTCTAATATACGTGGTGCAACAACAGCTAGATCTGCTGTGGGGGAGAGATCGCCTTAACAAGAAAAAAACCTTCATTATGTAGCAGCCTTGGAAATGCTAGGCTAGAAGTGGAATGCAGGTATCAGGCCGAAAGCCTATGGCGTCTGACAGTTTGGGTCACCTGTAATACAAATATTGGAAGGAACACCTACATTGATAGGCAAGAATTAATTTAGAAGTCTTGAGAAATGTATTTAATATGACTTTTGTATGTTTTCTTCTAGTTTGAAATAATAAGTCATTGTTAAGCCAGAGGCAATATAGTATAATGGTTTAAGAGTATAGATTCTGGAGCTAGGCTGGAACAGCTCAAATCCCAGCTCTAGCACTTTCCAGCTGAGTGAATCTGGACAGTTAAGTAACCTCAGTTTCTTCATTTGTGAAATGAGGACTGATAGTATCTACCTCATGGGGTTGTTACACAACATGAATTAAACAAAGTACTTCCATCTGTGCCCAGCACAGAATAAAAGTTCAATAATTATTAGTAATTTTAATATGATAATTATTTCATATAAATAAAAGGTATAATCCATAAAGATGTGATAACATTTATGAATTTCTATATACCATATTGTTAAAATTAACAAAAATATACAGAATAAGAACTGTTAGAAATAAGGAAGAAATGAATAGAAGCACCATTTCAAAGGGCATTTCAAGACAGATGACGTAGAATAAAATTAAATAAAGATACAGAGAAAGTGAACAATATATTTGACAGACAGTATGACTCAGTGCAGACAGCTGGACTCAGGTCTGGATTTCAGCTGTGATCTGTCCTTACCAGCAGTGTTATCTCAGCCTCCGTTTCTGCATAAGGAATTTCGGTCAGGTCCCTGTGTGTCCAAAACCGGTTCTTTCAACACTGGCCTTGGCTAAGACAAGATTGCACTTGCCGGTGCTGCTTTCCAGGAGTAGCAGGGAGGCACATGAAGCTCGGGGTCTGGAGACCACAGGTGTTCAGGAGTGGAGGACCCAGAGCGGCGGAAAATGGCAAAGGGGTAGTGGGCGGAGGGGAGGGGTAAAGAATTTTGGATGAAAAGGGGAAAAAGCATGAGTTCCTCAAGTTCTCATATGTTGTATTCAGTTTTCTGATTTTTCTTTCTTGTTTTTTGTCAGACTTAGTATTTGATTTGGTTTGTTTCTAGAAAGATAAGCCACTGCTGATCATGGAATACTGGGTCGGCTGGTTCGACAAGTGGGGAGATATGCACCACGTTAAAGATGCGAACGGTAAGTGTTCTGCAGTGAGTCGTGGATTATTCACACAGTTCTCTGCTAATTAATGTACTCATTCAGCCCCAAATATTCATCTGCTGAATGCCTGTTAGATACAAGGACTCTTCAGGCCCTGAGGATGCACTGAGGAATAAAAATTACATGGTTCCACCTGCTCCCGACAAGCTTGTAATTTAGTGGAGTTGACGGATCATTGAAAAGCAAAATAATCAATATATAGTTCCACATTTGACTGGTACTTTGCAGCAAACAAACAAGGTGCAATGGTAGAAAAGACAGGGGACAGACCTGCCCAGAAAAGGGAAGGTGGTCACAGAAGCTTCTCTGAAAAGATGACTTCTTTGAAGAAGGTGGTGCTGAAAGTCTTAATCACACCTGGAAAACGCAAAGTCCCTTTCCATGAAGTTGTCAACTACGTGGGAATCATGGTCAGGAGACAGCAGGCAGGCGGCTGAGAGCAGGGATCCTGGAGCCAAAGAGGCGAGGGTTTTCATCCCCGCTGTGCAACACTAGGCGTGTGACTGGAGACAGGCTGCTGTCACTGCTGAGTCTCAGTGTCCTCATCCAAGAGAGGGGCCGATCCTGAAACCTGCCTCATGGAGTTGTTACGAGGACTAAATGCAGCCACTTAGAACAATGGCTGGCAGTTGTTTACTTAATAAAACTGTGTTGCTACTAAATAGATTTTGCTGTAGCTATTATGAAAACAAGCTCACTTGTATATGAAGGAAAACTGTTGAAAAATACTTGATCACTAAAAAAATAGAATAAAAAAAAAAAACAAAAGAAAACACTATTACCACCACCAAAATACCACTACCCCACAACCAGCAGCAATGCCAACTACAATAACACCGCCACCAACACCAATAACAATAACACTACCAAATAACACCACCGCCAACAACAATAACGCTACCAAATAACACCATCACCACCACCACCACCACGACCTCCACCAAACGACAGTTTTCTTATCTCTCGTATGTCAGGCACTATGCCATATTTCTTATATATATTATCTCATCAGTGAATTTTCTCATCAGTCCCATGGTGTAGTAGGAATTAATACCTTCATCTAACAGGTAAGGAAGCAGAAGCTCTGGGAAAGACAATAGGCTGTCCAAGTTCGTACGAAGAGTAAAGAGCGCGGCCAGAATCGAATCCCGTGTCTAACTGACTTTGAAGCTTCTTGCATCCTATGGTGGCCTGTGGAGAGATGATTGTGTGTATTAAAACAAGGTGGCCACACGACAACTTCTGTGGCTAAAGATTGAAAACAGCCATTTGAGTGTTGCGGTGGTTCTAAGCCAGCATCCCGAGAGGCATTACAATAAAAGGTAGTAACGAGGGTATACTAATTATTTTTACAATTTCAAAAAATTTAATGAAAATTAGATATTTAAGTGACATAAGGGTTCTTAGGCTTTAAGCAAAATGGTGTATAACAAAATCAATATGTTTTTCCTCATGAATGTTATAATGAAACATTGAAGGAACATCATCATATGAGGACCTGCTATGTGTCGTTTTGCTAGAGTCAGTTTCCAGGAACCTGTGGCCGACGCTACGCGAGGCTGTACTGTAATTGACTCTGGGCTGGGGAGTTGGAAGTAAGATTTCACCAGAGACTTCTGCTTCTCCCTAATTTCCAATTTTCTCTGTGTTGTCTTCTTCCCCTTCTACAGACGTTGAACACACTGTGTCTGAATTCATCAAATATGAGATCTCCTTCAACGTTTATATGTTCCATGGTGGAACCAACTTCGGTTTCATGAATGGAGCCTCGTACTTCGGGAGGCACATTGGTGTTGTCACTAGCTATGGCAAGTGTCTGCTGTGTGGCTGCGTATCCAGCCAGGCCCATGCTGGGGTTCACAGGGGAGGGTCTGGACGCCTGTCCTGGCATTGTCCTGGCCTGTGCTGGACACTGAGGACTTCTGGATCTATTTTCCTTTCTTCTGTGATGTCTGTACTGCCCCGGCAGGCGGCCATGGCAGCAGACGGCTTCCCAGGCCTTAGAGCTCCACGTCACGCTCTCGTCCACTGACCTCTTGATTGAACCTTCTGAGAGGGACAGGAAACACATGGTGGTTGCTGTCAGGCACAGCCAGGCACAGCCGGGCAATCCAGACGGAGGAGAGAAAGCGGATCCACCAGAAAGTGAATGGAGGGAGGAGCGCAGTGTCCCCAGGAAGGGCTGTGGGGACTGTTCCTAGATGGGCGTGACACGTTCACACCCCAGCCCAGGAGGGAACCGAGGCGGGGACGTGTGTCTTCCTTCTGTCTCACTCTCAGTGGCCCTGGCCCGCCTTGTGCCAGCGGTGCTGAAACAGGGCTGCTGTGGGGGACCGCGCGGCCCCTGACAGGCTGGTGTCTTACAGACTATGACGCTGTGCTGACAGAGGCCGGAGATTACACAGAGAAGTACTTCAAGCTTCGAAAACTCCTTGACTGTGTCTCAGGTACTCAGCAACCACTTAAAGAGGGGGCTAGTCCTCCTCGTGGGGCGCCTCCGTGCTGTGAAGAGTGAGGAAGGCAAAGATGTCCCCTATGGCAGCCGCTTAGTGAAGCTCTTGAGGACAATGGCGACCTTAAGTTCAAATCCTGGGTTTCCCACTTAAAATCTTTGTGGTTTTCTTTTTTTTAAAAGTGTCTCTAAGCCCTTTAAGCTCCAATTTCTTCACTGAAACATGAAGGTAAAGATACTGGTCTCCTGTGATGATTGTGAAAATTAAGTAAGTCACTACCTGTAAAGCTCTTAGTATCATGTATGGCACAGTAACCCCAAACTCAAAAGCAAAAATGATCCTGTTTAATTGTATTTATTTAAATGAAGTTAGTTAAGCATCTACTAAGGGCTACAAACTAGTGAGCACTGGCATTGCCTAAAGGTGTAAGGCAAAATCCTTGCTCCCTAAGAGCTCTGAACTACAAGGCCATCACCCCTCAGAGGGCTCTGTGTCTATTGGGTGCATGTGGCTACAAAATGGCTCGAACTTAGGACCCATTTCTCTTGTTGGCTTTGGGATGCAAGAGGTGGGGATGGGGATGGAAGGCTGAGGGAAGGCAGCGGTCATTTCAGGCACTTCTCCCCCTGTGACCCATTTTCGTTGCAGTAATTCCCCTGCCCAATTTACCTGAACTTACTCCCAAGGCTGCGTATCCTCCTGTGACACCGTCGCTCTACTTGCCGCTGTGGGATGTCCTCCAGTACTTAAATGAGGTGAGTACTGCCTGAGAGGAACAGAAGTGGCCATTGGAGAGATGGAGCAGGGATTCCTTCAAGGAACTTTTCACTGGGAAGTGTGATAATTAATCTTTTGCATTTTGTCCAAATTTAGAATCACCAGCTCCTTCCAGGTGAACTGTGAGAGGGTTTGAACTTGAAGAATCAGTGTGTGTAGGGGAGGGTGGTGGATATTAGAGGATCCTGTCCCCAGCTCAGATGGACCCATCTGGTGAAAGCTGTTTGGAACTGCATGGGCCACGCAGGACCCACATGGGACCCACATGGGACCCACATAGGAAAAGCTGCCGGACTAGGAACCCACGAGACCGAGCGCCTGTCTTCCCTTCACCATCAGCTAGAACACATCGCTGAACCTCTGTGGGTCTCTGCTCCCCTTTAAAATGAGACTGCCCATCCTATTTTGAAGAAAATGTGAAAGCTGTTTGAAACTGGAACTCTTGATATTGGTTTCACTTCTGCTATCACTATTTTAAATAAAAAATAGTGACTGGCCCATTGTAGATGCTAAATAGATGTTTGCTTAGTGCATGATTCACCGCTCGACTTCAGCTATTTTAGAATACACTTCACTCACTCTGATAATCAATTCTTAACGATTATAGCTATTATTCCCTCTGCACCATGCCCCACCATCCCCTGAGCTGCCCGGCAGTAGAGATCCGAACCAGGAGAACATCATTACATAGCATTTCTTTTATCTTGTCCCAATCAAAGAACCCGGGGGGACCATTAGGTGGGACCACACAAAGTGACAAGGATCTTAGGCAGAAGGATCCTGACTTCTCATCACTTTGGCTTCTGTTCCTGCCATGTCTGCCTTGTAGCCAGTCAAGTTGAATCAACCAGTCAACATGGAGAATCTTCCTATAAACAATGGAAGTGGCCAGTCCTATGGGTTCATCCTTTACGAGACCCCCATCTGCTCCGGGGGTTACCTCCATGCTCTTGTTCATGACACGGCACAGGTAGGTGTCAGCAGGCTGTCCAGGGTGACACGCAAAATGTTTAGCCTAACTCTGCTGTTGCGGAAGGCAGTTAGTCACCAGCCCGTGTTCCTATTTGGCAACATTCTGAAGCGCCTACTACATGGGAGGCATTGGGAATAAAAAGTCAAGTCAAATAGACGCTCTCTCTGCTTTATCACAACTTAAACTCTGCTGGGGCCCCCAGCCAGCCTCTAGCCGTCTGTGAGCACCGCGGCTAGTCCCTGCCTTCATACTGACCTCCTCTGCCCCAGCCCCAGCCTCTCGTCGCCCTCTCTTCGGTGGGCCCAGCAGTCTGACGCCTGCTCTTCTTTTGCAGGTATTTTTGAATGAGAGAATTGTAGGAACTTTGAATGAGGATATTCAGGCTCTGCAAATCCCTCAATTCAGGGTACGTAATTCAAGAGTCTAGGTGATGCCCTGAACCTCCCACGGAAGCACAAACACAGCCCGTCCTGAGACAGACCACCTCCTCTTTCCACCACGCCTCTGCTGCTGCTCCTCACTTAGCGCCGCAACAGGGAGAGTGCAGGGCTGCAGGCGTGACTGCACCTCCCAGGCCCTGGTGCGCAGGGAGCCACAGCACGCACGCTCTAGTGGGAGTGCAATTCCTCGCTAAGCCCTGAGTCAGTTGTTGGCCCCTGTTTGGGTCTCTGATTAAAGACACAACTGAGTCTCCCTGCCTTTCCTGGTGGGATCAGCAGAGGAGAAAGAGGAGACTGAGTGTGGACTAGGAGCACAAGGGGTCCTTGCGAGACAGGGAGCCCTGCTGGGCTTGGGCGTCTCCCTTTTCTCCCATTTGCTCGTCCTTCTGTCTGGGACTCAGAGAAAACATGGGTTCTAGAGCAAGAGCCCCGTGTGGTCATGTGGTCTCTGTGAACTGGTCTGTCCTGAGCAGGGCTGCCAACTTCTGAGGATCCTGGTGGAGAATCAAGGACGAGTCAGTTTTTCCTGGAAAATGCAAAATGAGCAGAAAGGTGGGCTCTGGGCCTGAGAGGTGGGCTGTAACTCCTCTTCAGTGACTTGGAACCTAAGACTGGGGCTGTGTTGGGGTTGGGAGGAAAAACGGGCCCCTCAGCAGTGGGAGTACCTGGGTTCTGGGACCAAAGATGCAAACGCCTTCCCTGTGCCTTGTCCTGCCTTCTCTGGTTCTCCAGGGTAGGAAACCAGAACGGCTGTGTTGGCTGCTGGCTTTTCCCGGAGCAGGGCCCAGACTCCTTTTGGGAATTTCAGGGAAGTTCCAATGCTAAGAGGGGAACTTTCTTGGTAGTATGGAAACACAGCAAGAAACCTTCAGCCATGGTAGCTCAGAAAAACGTGTGCTGTCCTGGCTGAGCCCCTGTTGCAGGCACACACGTGCCTGCACTCTGCCCCAGACGCTGGAGAACATCCCGTCCTTGTTCAGATTCTCTTTCCTGCCTCCTGCAGGGCTAACCAGGTCTGTCACCATCAATAACACTCCCCTGGAAAACTTCACTGTCTATTCTCTGGAGATGAAAGCGAGCTTCTTTGAGAGGTATGCTCGCACCTGCCCCGGTGGACACTTTGAGCGTCAGGGAACTCCAAGAGTTCAAACCCTTGGCTTTGCAGATGAACAGCCCAAGATTCAGAGAACTGCAGTGATTTACTCAAGGTTATCAGGTGCTTTGGAGTCAGGACTGGAGCCCTGCCTAGAACAAGTCTCCTGATTTCAATGTTAATGTTAATACCTCCAGTCTAATATAATACACCTCCCTGAAACAGAGTCCTAGTCCCGGCTGGGAGCCGGGCATCAACACTGGAACTGGAGTTGGGAGGGGTGTTCCCCTCCCTCATGGCTCGGCCCTTCTTCCAGGCTCCGCTCTGCCACCTGGAGGCCCGTCCCAGGTAGATATCTGGGCCCTGCCTTCTACCGTGGTACCTTGAGGGCTGGCTCTTCTCCCGGGGACACCTTCCTGAGGCTGCTGGTAAGTGAGACGCTCTCTGCCACTCTCGTGTTCCAAACACCTATTTTATTTTTACGGAGTTCGGAAGCAAAGCCATAGTGTTCCTGGCAGGAATACGTCCCTTTCTTCCTTTCGTCTTCTTCCTCACCTCCAACCAAACCTTCCAACGTTTCTCAGTCTTCTTAACTTATATTGTCTAGAAAACAAGACATCAAAACACAATAAAAAAATTCAAACAATCACAAGATGTAGAGAGCAGAGGGTGGAAGTTCTCCTTCAGATCCACCCCATTCTAATTCCTCTGCTTCTCAGGGCAGACTGCTGCCAACAATTTGAGTGTTTTTACGTATAACTTTACCTAAACATACACAGCCAGTTTTTTTTTTACACTAATGGGATTATACGATAAATTATATCTTGCAACTTGCTTTTTTTTGGGGGGGGTTGCAGACTATTTTTATGCATAAACACACAAAGATGACATAAATGCACAAAATACGAATGTACAAATCAACAAATTATCACTAAGTGAACGTCATCGAATTGTCACTGAGATTAAAAAGTATTGTTAGCATCCCTCCCAATTACTGACTCCCTTCTCCCCAAGGGTAGCTGCTATCTTGACTTCTAACACTCTAGGCCAATGTTTCCTTTTTTGACTTTATATAATGCATCATATGGCATGTGTTCTTTTTTAATATGGCTTCTTTCATTCAGCGTTGTTTGTGAGATTCAGACATTTGTTGATGTTGCAGTGATTTGTTCATTTTCGCTGTTGTGTATATGTATTCACCTTTAATAAATATTCCATAAGTTATTTAATGATGGGCATTTGGATTACTTCCAGTGTTTGTCTATGATAAATAATTAAGTGAAGGCTTCTTTTGTGTTTATGTTCATGACTGAGATATCTTTGTCAGGTTTTGGTACCAATGTTTAGGGCCTTCACAATGACTTGGGAAATGAAGTTTGTGCAAAGCTAGTATTTCTTAAACATTTGATCAGTTTCATTAGCGAAGGCTTCCAGAGTTGGCATTTTATTTGTGGGAAAGTTCATAAGCGTGGATTCAATTCTTTCAAGATTAAAGTACTATTCAAATTTTCTGGTTCTTTTAAAGTTAGTTTTGATAAAATATATTTTTCTAGGAATATTCCCATTTCATATAAATTTTCAAATAGACTGGCGTTAAATTTTTTGTTTTTGATGTCTAGATCATCTACAGTAGCATTTTCTTTTTCATCTCTGTTATAGGTTATTGGTGCACTTTTTTTCTTGATAAGTTTCACCAGAACATTATCAATTTTATTAATTTTTCAAAGAGCAGTGTTTGGCTGTGACTCTTACTATATTATGTATCTCTTTTCTGTTTTTTAAATTTCTGTCATTATCTTTATTATTTTTTTATTTTATTTTTTAGTTTAGGAATAATTTGTTTAATTTTTTTTTTTTTTGGTGCCAAGACCCGGGAATGAACCTGCTTGATTTTTAATAATTTCTTGAGATAGATACTTAGATAGTTGACTTTTAGTCTTCATTCTTTTTTAATATGTGAGTTTAGGCTATTAATTATCACATAAGCATGGATTTGGTTGAATCCTATAACTTGTTACAAGATTTTATATTAAGGTGTAAGTCATATAAATTAGCTCTTTCAAAGTGAACAGGTCACTTAGTGGCATTAGTACATTTAATTGTTGTGTAACCACTACCTCCAGCTCCAAAACATTTTCATCACCCCAAAAGGAAATGCTATACCCATTAAGCAGTGACTTCCCCATTTTCCCCTCCTCTCACCACCTGGCAACACCAATCTTCTCATTATCTTTATATTTGTCTATTTGGATATGAGCCTTATGCTTTTTATTTTATTTTTTACATAGAATAAGAATACATTTAACATGTTTCCTTTTTATAATTTAGGAATTGCATTCTTCCAAGCAAGAATTCAGAATGTACATTATCATAAGCCATGTTTCGTATCAGTGCATTAGTAATTTTGATATTATGTTTTATATTATACGGGTAGTGTTTCACATGGAACTATAGAAAAAAGTTATAATAAGAAAAATGATGTTTACATAGAAAGAGATGAATCATTTTAGGGTCTTGTCAATTGGATAGTTGTTCCCTTAGGGTTACTATGTTAGCCCAACAGTTTTATCATAGCTAAAAATTGTATTTAAAAAAAATAAAGATTTAATAAGAAACAGCTGATACTAAAGGTAAGCACTTCACACATAGGTGCTTCTCTGTAGTTAGCAAGTTGACTTCAGTATTGGCATTTTAGAACATCTGATTTGGTAAGGAAATGGCAAGCAAATTATACCCAGCTATGAAGGAGAAGGTCTGTAAAGTATCCTGCAAATTATGGCCAATCTTCTTGAGACTGCTGGAATTACAAAATACCTACTTTTGCTCTTTGACTTCTGAATTTTAAGTTCGAACTTCACTTTCCCTTTATATGGCCGTGAGGATTGTCGAAGATCATGTGCTCGACAAGGATTTGCACATGATGACAACTTCCATCTTCCTGGGGACACTGAGGAGCTTCCCTGGGACCAGAAGGTTTCTAGGTGGGGCTGTGCTGCTTTCCTGTAGTAAGGGAAGTGGCGTAGACTGGAGGTGCCATTTGGCAGTAGTACTCAGCCTGCAGGGGCTGGGTGTCCCGGTGCAGTTGTCCAGAAAGGTGCAGTGTACTCTGGGGGCTGTACTCTTGTTGGGGAGAAACTTGGTGATTTGTTACCAACGAATTCATACTTTTGTGTGCTTCCCTGGTGCTGTTTAAGGTCCTTTCTTTTCAAGTTGAAGGACTCCCTTCAGCATTTCTTATAAGGTCTGAGGCGATGAACTTCCTCAGTTTTCACTTGCATAGAAAGGTATTTATGTCTCTTTCATTTTTTAAAAAAAATTTAGAAGTATTATGGGCATTTGGTTTTTGGTTACATGGATTGTTTTTGCAAGAATGCTCAAGTCAGGGTTAAAAGTGTGCCCATCACCTAGATAGTGTTCATTGTACCCATTAAGTAGGTTTTCACTCCTCCCCTCTGCCCCCCTTCCCCTGCTTGATTTCCTTTGAGATTTACTTCCCTCTGTGCACATGTGTGCTCATCAGTTAGTTCCGATTTAATAGTGAGTACATGTGGTGTTTGTTTTTACATTCTTTAGATACTTCACTTAGGATAATGGTCTTCATTTTTGAAGGACAGTTTTGCTGGGTGTGGTATTCTTGGTTGGCAGTATTTTTTCTTTTAGCATTTTGAACATATCAGCCCACTCCCTTCTGGTCTGCAAGGTTTCTGCTGAAATTCTTCTGATAGTCTTACACCCCACAAATATTTATACATTTTATTTTCATCATTGATGAATTCAAATATTTTCTAACTTTCCTTGTGGTTTCTGTTTTGACCTGTGGATTGCTTAGAAGTATTTTTCTTAATTTCCCAGTATTTGGATATTTTATAGTTATCTTTGTGCTATCAATTTCTTGTTTAATTACACTGTAGTCCGAGAACTGTAAAATGTGAGGACTTATTTAGTTCAACATGAGATCAAACTTGTAAATATTCTGATTACGTGTGAGAGAATATGTGTATACTATAGATGTTAGATATATGTTCTCTACATGTCAATTAGTTCAATTTTGTTGATTATCTTGTTTCAAATATTTTATATCTTTATTGATTTTCGTTTGCTCTATCAGCTATTGAAAGGTTATATGGAAATTTCCCACTACAATTGTGAATTTGTTCATTTTTCCTTATTATTCTATCAATTTTGCTTATATACTTCGCATTTGTACTTTTAGCTTCCCTGTATATGACATACCCATTCACGATAAATTAAGGATTTTATTATCATGAAATGTTCCTTTTTATCTATAATAATGCTTCTTACCTTAAAGTCTAGTTTTTCTGATATTAGCAGAGCTATAACAACTTTCTTTTGGTTAGAGTTTATATGTTTCATCGTTTTCCACTGTTACTCTTTTATTTTTTTCAATGCCTTTATGTCTTTGATGATTCTTTTATACATAGCACATAACTGCTTTATTTAAAATCCAATCCAGCAATCTTTGTGTTTTAATTTAGAGCATCTTAGAGATGCCAATTTTATGTTTTACATTTTGCTTTAACCCTGAATAAGCAGGGGCCTCTAGTGGAAAAACTGCGTGGTTGTCTCCTTGTCTCTCCATTTTCTTTTCCTAGCTCTTGATCCTGTAATTCTTCATTATATTGCAAGCAGATTTTTAAAAATTGAGTATCTTTTGTAGCTGTTGTCAGTAGTGGTGTTTATCTCTATTACCAGCATTTATTTCTGGAAGTAGAAGACCTGCTTTTTAAAAAATATAACATTATATATCACAGGATGGGAACAATAGTCGCATTGCTATTAAAGGATTAGTTCCATTCATGTTTTTCTCTTTCATTCCCAGACAGCAGTATAGAAGTTCTAGAACATATCCCAGTCTAAAGTCACTTCCATGTTGAGTGCCATAATCATATCAGTCTTGCTCTCACTCCCCAAGTGCCTTAGATTTTACCTTGCCGATGTTCCTATGTCTTACGTCACCATCCCTTCCAGAACTGGACTTACGGATTTGTGTTCATCAATGGACGAAACCTTGGGCGGTATTGGAATATCGGGCCACAGGAAACACTTTACCTTCCTGGTACCTGGCTTCATCCAGAAGACAATGAGGTGCGTGATCCCAGCTTCTACCTTGAGATATCATAAAATTTCAGATCAAAATGCAAATTGCAGCATCTTTCCCCTCCTGTACTGAATAGGCTTCACCTTCTTACTGTCAACCTCTCTTTTCTTCCCAGATCATCCTGTTTGAGAAGATGATGAAAGGCTCAGACATCCAATCTATAGCCTAGCCCCAGCTGAAAAACTGTCTTTTAACACATTTCCTGGATTGTTGGAGTTCATTTATAAGTTGATTTTGAGGAAGAAGATTTATGTGAAGACCATCAAACGCAGTATTGCTTACAATAGCAAAAATGTGAAAACCTAAACAATCAACAGATGAATTGTTATATATTTTATAGTATTTCTACATGACGC
>CAUYSK010054133.1:0-14548 GCA_963575035.1 Avahi laniger
ATTCAAACCCAGGTGGTTTGAGGCCAGCCCCATACTGTTAGCAAAGATGATGTTCTGCATCTCGGAAGAGTAGAATTAGACCAGTGGGTCCTGAACTTTAGCACGCACCAGAGTCACCGGGGGGGCTTGTTCAACCGCCGATTGCTGGTGCCCAGGTTTTTGTGGTTGCTTTGAGCTAGGCTGATGCCACGGCACTCGCCCCAGGCAAGAGAGTGAGACTCTGTCTAAAAAAAAAAAAAAAAAAAAGTACTGTCAACGTAAAGTTCCCAAATTACAAGGAAGACAGTCTTACGTGTGGGAAGTGATCACTTTTCTTTCCCAGGAAACACTAACTCTGCATACAAAATATTCTTCCAGAAATACAGTCAAAAAGATGCAAGGGTATACCCACCTGTGTGAGCAGGGCAGTGTGAGAGCCACCGCAAGTGAGAAATTCAACTTTCTGATTGTCTAGTGCTTCAATAAGGGAAGGAGAATCCTTACCTATGTAAGGAAAGAATAGCCGAAGTGACCAAAAGGAAATACTGAATTTCACACTGGAGTTGCTAGACTGCTTCCTCTCAACCCAGCAACAACGGTTCCTACCATGTTCTGACAAGAAAAGCTCTATGTTAGCATCTTTAGGCCCAAATTCTAGGTCTAAAGGTGAGAGCAGAGCAGTGGCTAAAAGGGTCACACTTGGGGGCACCCACCAGTGAAAGATCAAGTCCCTTCCCAGAGCTTGTTCTTCTTGTTTCTACCTGACTTGATCAACTTTAATTGTAGTACATCAGATGTTTCTTTTAATGAACATAAACATTTTTTCTTTTAAATTCTCTACTACAGTATCCTTGCCTTACACTACCTCTTCTTTCCCTCACAATTATTTTCCCACCAAAGCACTCAGAGAGTCAGCAAAAATAGTTTAATGGTCCCTTTACTCTTTTCCCTTTTAAATATTTTTATAACACTGATATATGGATTATCCTGCAAAATTAGCACTGGACCATGTCAGGGAGAAATGCAGTATTTGACCAGTGATTCAGAATAATGCATACATCACTACACTGGGTAAAGCCGCAGAATTTGTTACACCTGAAAACTCTAATAGTTGTTTGGGATCACAAACAATTTTGCCATCTGCTTTGCTCAGTAATGGGAGTTATGTGTTTTTTTTGTTTGTGTGTATGTGTACCTTACAGAATAAGATAGGAACATGTGAGTTTCTAAATAGAATTTTAGTATTCTTTTGTAATAATATAATAATAGACCTCAAGTGAAAAGGCAGAGGTCATCTCACCCAAACTTGTCACTTTACGGAAAGAGAAAATAAGGCCTAGAGAAAAGTTAAGTGACTGGGCAAGGCCTGCAAAGAGGGAACAGGGACCCAGGTATTTGGATCCCAATGCAGTGCTCTTTCCATTTCCCACACAGCCCTGAACTGGGTCTCAATGGCAGTACAACTTCCGCACTATGCATGTCTCTTGGACTGATTCTGTCCTGAAGACAGAGAGCCAATCAGGAAGAGGAGTGCGAATGAAAGCGGAGATGTGAACCGGTTTTGACAAGGAAGTCCATGTTACATTCATCTCTAATCTAACATATCATTTGTTGATAATATAAATCTGAGAATATATTCCATACTGTCGGTGTGGCCCAGGCCTAGTTGTCCAAAATCATTTTTTCCCCATGAGTAAACGTTTCCAGACATGGACAAGGCCATGCTGTGGGCTTCTCCTGCAGAAATCTGAACCAAGGGCACTCCGGCGAGGCACTCCACCATCTCTGGTGTAGGGGTTGAGGGAAATGTGCTTCCAAGTCCGAGCTGGCCATGCACGTTCTGTCCCCAGGCAAAAAGCTCACCGCCTTGATGAAAACAAAGAAAATGTGGTCTTATTAAATTTAAAATGTAGCAGACATTACTCTAGGACGTTATATATGCTCTACATAGTATATCACAATCTTTACCTTCACACTGACAGGACTCTCAGATCCCATATGTCTGACTCAGAAAAACATAGAATTTTCTCTTTAGGAGTAACAGTTATACTTCCTTATCTCCTACCTTAAAAGGTACAATCAAGCTATTTAAATATATTACAATCAACATTTAAGAAATATTTACTTTTAAAAACCCAGAGGATGGGCCCATGAATAACAGAGACATTCTATCTCTGGGAAAATAAAACCTAGAGTTACTCTTTTCTCCACCTCCCTCCCTTTTATATGCCTGACGATTCCAAATAAACAACTTAAAAATTCATGTGAAATTACAGTATCTTGAAAAAGTGGGTTTCTTCTTCCATTAATTAAATAAATGAAGGACAATTTTCAAGGAAAGTTCTTAGAAGTTATCTAATGGAGCTGGCAATATCTAATGGAGTCTGAAAAAATACATTAGAGAACTAATGTTTACTGAGCACCTCTTTGCAAAATACTGTGCAGTTCCTGGTGGGAGGCAGAGCCTCTCCTTCAAACAGCATCATCGTGTGCCTACCAGCCACCAGAATTATAATGACGAGCACAACCGGCTTCCTTTCTTGCTTTTGCAACTTTATTCTTTCTGTCTTGTGATTTACCAATAGTAGCCCTTGAACATCCCTGTCCCCTGCACATACACACCACTAGACCCTGGGCGAGGGTGTGTCTTTTTTATCTTCATAACCTGAACATGGTAGACACTCACTGTGAAATATGTGTTCAAGAATGGCTGAAGTCAAATGACTACTTTTTTCCAATACAAGTTCATACTCAAACTTCAAAAGGCCCTTCGGTACAGGTCAAATACTTACTTGTTAACTTCCCTCAAATCCCAGCTTCCATTCAGTTTATAAACATGCTTACATATGTCTTATATATTAACAAAAATTCCTTTGACCTTGAATTCCCCTCCAGCACCCTCATGTCTTAATTATTGCTTTAGGAAATAACCCATATTCTCTGCTTTCATTTCCTACCATTACAGTATCTGATAGGAAACAGGAAATACTAAAGGGCTGGGGAGAATCCTTGAATTCAAAAGGTAATGTTGGAGCACATCAAAGGCCTGCAACTCGGCTATAAAAGCAGAGCTGGGAACCTGAGCTCCTACCATTTAAGCTGAAAGAGTGCTAAGAAAAGGAAAGAAGGTTCTAGAAAGGGGTGGCCCAGGCCTGGATCAGACTCCAGAGAGAATGGTTTTGATTATTCAGAAAGTTTTCACTGTTTCAAACTTGAAAAATGGAACAAAATGGAACAAAAGGTAGGAATAGTAATTATGGAAATCTGAAGATTTTATAGATCCAGGAATTCTCCCTCATTTTATATCTCCTTTAAGAATAGTACTCTGAACCATACCAAATTCAAAACCATTCTATTCTGTTGCAAAGTGAGGCACATACATTTTACTGGCTCTACATATACACACGTTTATTACTTATTAAAAAAACAGTATTAAAAAAATACCTTTTGAGAGTGCAAGAGAATGATAATCTCCACACGTGATCTGAATTATATTTTTTTCTCGTAAAATGCTTTGAAACCTGATGAAAGAAAATATATTTTATGCTAATTACCATAATGGAAGTCACAACGTAGATGTTAGAAGTATTAACTGTCTTTAATTAGGAATGAAGCTCAAGAAAAAACTTTAAATTTACCACTTCACATTCAGTATATACATCTAAAATTATTTTAAAACCATGTATGTTTTAATTAGTGGTTTAAGGAGAAAATAATGTACATTATATAAGTGTAATAAGATGATTCTAAAATACGCAAACAATAAATTTATGATGCAGGAATAAATACAAGATGAAACTAAGTTCTAATTCATATGATTTGCTAGGAAAAAGTCCACAAATCATTCCACTATAATGCATTTTTTTCTAGGTTTAAAATTTTCATTTCTGGAAACTTAAATTTATAGCATTATTGTGAGGCCCAAATTAGCCAATGAACAGTCCAATTTCAACTACTCAATCATTTCCTTTAAATGCCAAAACAACATAATACCTGCCCTAGGAGACATATTGGTTTGTATTAACCGTATACCGGATGGATTTCACTGGGTAAGTTCAGAATTCATCATTTACTTAAGATGCTATTACATATAAAGCAGGAGACAACAAGCATATATGGAAACATTTTCCTATGAAATTACTGTTGTCCTTTGAGTAAAATTAAAATAATTTGTAATAATAGAAAAAAGTTCCCTACCTTGCATGTTCTATGCTATAGCTGTACTCAAATGGTTTTCCATCTGAAGACAGAATCAGCAAGTGCTCTGTTCCTTGGTCCATGGAATGTATCTTCATTTTTTTTCCTAACTTAATGTACCCTGTAGAACAAATCCAACCAGGAACTATCATTACTCTGATTATTACCCTCTATTATTATTGATTTCATTATAATACACGTAAAACATCTGGAAAAAATTTCAACTGGACCACCTTTGAGTTAACATGAATTTCTCTTTAACAAAATGTAAGTATGGAAAGTAAATTAGGGACAACAATTGTCATGACATGGATTTTTTTTTTAATTTGGAAAAGCATTGATTTATACCTTGTTTTAACTGGAATATATTCTTAAGGTAGCCAGTTAAATATCTGCTTTTAGATTTTTGTTTACTAAGTGGAGACAAACTAAATTTGAAATGAGAAAAATGAAAAGGTCTGTAAGAAAATATAACTTAATTTTCGGACAACATAACTCATTTCAAGAACACACATACTGCAAATTCTGAAACATATTCTTTCCAAAAACAAAGCAAATAACAAGAACAAACACCTCCTGACTGCTCCCAATAGAAGCCAAGGCCTGTGTTTTTATTAATAAAAGGATGGACTGTTTTTGGGGGGCAGGGGTTAAAGGGAATGCTATCGAAAGAATTTTCGTTGGCATTAGTGCACATTTGGCCTTTACTAAAAGTTAAGAGATTTGAAATTGTCCACTAGTTACTACTTTTATCTCATTTAATTTGTTCACAAAAATTAAACTAGGATAGTTCTGGCACCTTGTTTCACTCTTTAGAGCTAATAAAATAGAATCTATTCATGTAAAAATCTCAAAGCACAAACCATATTACAATTGCTAGGGGAAACAAAACAGTTTAGTAACAAGAAATGGCAGAATAGACTTTTTTTAAAAAAGCAGTTTAGCATTTCAGATCAGTTGAAAAAGAGGGGTGTTCAGAGAACGGAATTAGGACATCCAGGTAGCCATTTGGGAAAACAAACAAATAAACCTAGGGTTCTCCCACCTCACTCCTTAAATCAAAATAAATTCCAAGCCTACTAAAATTTTAACTTTCAAAGTAAAACTTTAAAAGTACTATAGAGATGAGCACATTTTTTAACATCTTGGAAGTGAGGATAGCTTTCCAAGTTAGCACAAAACCTAAAAGAAAAAAATCTTAAAAGAAAAAATTGACTATAAAAAAAGTTTAAACTGTGCACAGCAAGAAGTCACCGACAAAAGGTAAGGTAAGAAAAATATTACAACATGCATGATGGGCAAAATGCTATTCTTCCTCAATATTCGAATACCTCTTTCAAGTAAATAAAAAGACTAACAACTCAATTTTTTAAAAGCCAGGCAAAGATGAAACAGGCAGTTTACCGGAAAAGCAATGCAAATGCCCAGCAGAAAACGGAAAAGATGCTCGACTTAAAGTTAAATGCAAACTAAACCACAGTAAGATACCAGTTTCTTCAGTCCACACATGGGCAGAATTTGAAAGACGAAGAGTGTGGGCATTTACTTTCCCGCGCCTGTAAAAGTCACAACCGCAATATCTACGGGGATCGGGATCCGGGACGAGTGCAACTGAAGGGAAGTGTAAGAGATCATCGCCGAGAGAGAACATGATAAGGACATCCTCTAAAAGCCTCACAAAACCGGAGCACGTATGTTCTAGAAAGCAGTGGGGGGGGACCAACTTTGACGAGAAACCAATTGTAAGGTAAGACTGGCTAAAAGGACGAAGATGCTGCCTGTTGTACTCCGTGCCGGTCAGTTAGTTTGCAGAGGCGACGATCTATTTGTCGCCCACATCCCGCGAACTCCGCGTCCAGCAGGGACAGGGGCAAAGGAGAGCGCAGGTGGCCGGCGCCGCAACGCCGGGAAGCGACCCGAGCCGGGCGCGTGTCTGTGGCCTTCCGAGCGCCCCTTCCCGTTTAGAGATGGCCGCAACTCCCGCCACTCCCGCCACTGAGGAGAAGCGTCGGTGCCGGCCCCGCAGGCGCGGAGCCCCGGCCGCGCGCCCCTCACACCCCGGCCCGAGGCGGGGCGGCCGAGCCGGCACTGCCCGGCCCCACTCACTCGGCTTCCTGGCGCCGTCGCTGCCCACGAGCAGCTGGTGGACCTCGACGCCGGCCCCGCCGCGCTCCAGCAGCGCCAGGCGCCCCCGCGAGCAGCAGATCTGGCGCGTCGCCTCGGCCCTCCGGAGCAGCGCGCTGTGGAGCCCCGCGGCGCCGGGGAACAGCCAGAGCTGCGCGCGCGGCGGCTTCGCCGAGCGGGACTCGGCGGGGCGGGCCGCTGCGGAGCGAGACGCGGAGGCCGACCGGGCAGCCGAGGGCGCGTGGCCCCGCGACCTCCTCGGCGGCCCCCGCTCCATCGCCGCTTTGAGGGACTACACCTCCGGGGGGCGAGAGAAGACGCCGCGGAGACAGCCAAGATGCGCGCGCTGCCACTGGCCCGGGCGGAGCCGGAGCGAGCCGGGAACTGCGGCGCGGAGAACCCGCAGCCTCCTCCACTCCGCCCCTGCCCAGACGCCACCGGGCTCGCACGCGCTGTTTGGGGGCGGGGCCGGCCGTTCCAGTCGGAAACGAAACTGAATTTTATCATAGGGGACGGAATCAGAAAGGAAAGGGAAACTCCAAAGACAGTGGCTTGGAAGGCGGCCAAAGTAAGTAAGTCGCTGCCAGCTGATAAAGTGAGCGAGTTGGATCTGAGTCGGCGTCCCCGGCGGGCAGTGGCCACCTGAACCGACTCCTGGACCGAATGGCTTTCGAGGAAACCGCAGTTCCGCTAGGAGGCAGCCTGACACGGGCCGACTTGCAGAGTTTCCAGAAAATGCGGTGATGAGGGAAGCTCAAGTTTGTTAAGCATTCTGCGCCAGGCTCAAGCCGCGGTGAAACTGAAGGAAAGTGGCGATGAGGACGACAGTATACCGCCGCCCCCCACCCACACGCAGCTCGGAGCCTTTCTGTTATTGCACAAATGGAACCGGACCTAAGTGGGCTTTTCTGTCTGTTTTTTTTTTTTTTAGCATAATGTTTTTGTGATTCATCCTATTGGGAAGAAACTGCAGAGAGACTTAGGGCTCAACAAACATCCTTCACCTCTCTAACCCAGGTAGTGCTAAATTCCCTACTGGCTAAACAAGGGAGAATCTGATATTAACACTACCTGCTTTCTCTACATGAATACCTCGGGGAAAAATGGAAACCCAATCGCAGTTTCCCAACAGGCTATGTGGCTACAGCAGGGCTCCGATTGGTTTTGGGGGTTATTCACTTGGATACCCCAGGACTTCAGATCAGTTCTGCAGGAACTTCTGCAGCTGGGACCCTCACTCTTCATCCTAGGGCTCGTTACCTCTCTTATAGTCCAGCTGTTCACTTAAGTACCGTGGTAAGACTGTAAATGAAAGTGCTGATGTTCTTGTCTTGCAAACCGTAGGTCTGCAACCGTGCACCCGGGAGTATCATTCCTCTTATCCGAGCCTCAGCCCCAGCTGTGCCCCTTGTCAGCAGGAAGAAGCCTGATCAGTTGTCTCCCCTTTTTCCATCTCATTAGCCCACACCTCAGGAACGAGGCAGGATGAAGCGGGGAGGGGGAAGGGTCTTTCAGAAGTGAGGGGTCTCTTGGCCAGGAAAATCTGGGGCTAAAATCCGCCTCAACATACTTTACCATAAATGATCAAATTCGAAGCCCTCCAATCAGACCATGCTAAGCCAACATTCCTAGTACTTTCTCTTGCCCCGTGACCTTTTACAACTTGCCCCAGATCCCAAACTGGGGAGACAGATTTGAGCTGTGTCTCCTATCTCCTTGCTGGTCAGCCTCACAATAAAGCCTTTTTTTCCTCAAAAGCTGGTACCATATTATTGGCTTCTGTGTGCATTGAGCAGTGAGCCCATCCTTCTGTAACAATTCAATTGGATTTATTTCTGGATTTTCTGAGACATACAGCTTAATGGAACACATATAGATCAATACCACACTGTCGTATTTACTGTAGGTTCAAAGTCAGCCCCAAAATCAGTTCATACAAGTGCTCCAGTACTGTCCTTTTTCAATGTTGTTTTGGCTATGCTAAATCTTTTGTGTTTTCATATATATTAAAATTAGTTTGTCAATTTCTACAAAATAGACTATAGGGATTTTTTTTTTTTTTTTTGATACAGAGTCTCACTGTGTTGCCCGGGCTAGAGTGCCCTGGCGTCATCCTAGCTCACAGCAACCTCAAACACCTGGGCTCAAACGATCCTCCTGCCTCAGCCTCCCGAGTACCTGGGACTACAGGCATGCGCCACCATGCCCGGCTAATTTTTTTTTTCTATCTATTTTTAGTTGTCTGATTAATTTTTTTCTATTTTTAGTAGAGATGGGGGTCTCGCTCTTGCTCAGGCTGGTCTCGAACTCCTGAGCTCAAATAATCCTCCCGCCTCGGCCTCCCAGAGTGCTAGGATTACAGGCGTGAGCCACCGCGCCCGGCCGACTATAGGAATTTTGATTGAGCTTGCATTAAATTAGATCAATTTGGGAAGAATTGACATGCTGCCTCTGTCCATGGACATGATTTCTCTATCCATTAATTTAAAGCTTCTTTAATTTCCTTCAGCAATATCTTATAGTTTCCAGTGTACATCAAACATATTTTGTTAAATTTATCCTGAAGCATTTTTTTGATATTGCAAATGGTACCTTTTCAAATTTAAATGTATGATTTTTATGAGTATATAGAAGTACAGTTAATTTTTATATATTTACCTTGAATCTTGAGAGCTTTCTATATTAATAGTTCTAGTAGTTTTTTGTAGATCCTTTAGAATCTTCTCTATAGGTGATAGTGTAGTCTACAAATGACACAGTTTTACACCTTCCTTTCTAATACGTACACCTTTTTTTTCTTTTCCCTATTTTATAGACTAGTACCTCCAGTACAATATAGAAGTGATGAGAGACATTCTTGCCTTGTTACCAATATTAGTAGGAAAGTATACAGTCTTTTACCATTAATTACGAGGTTAGCTGTATATAAGCTTTATGAGGTCAAGGAAGTTCCCTTCTATTGCTAGTTTGCTAAAAGTATTTATCATGCATGAGTGGGTGTTGAATTTTGTCAAATTCCTTTTCTTCCTTTACTGAGGTAGTTATATAGTTTTTCTTTTCTATTAATATGGCAAAATATAATTGATTTTCAAATGCATTTCTAGGCCAACTCCACTTGGTCATGAAGCATTATTCTTTGTATATTTTGTTGGATATGTTTGATATATGAAAATTTCATAAAGGATTTTTGTGTCTACATTCATGAAAGGTATTTGTAGTATTCTTCTCCTATAATGTCTTTATCTGGTTTGGGCATCAAGGTAATGCTGGTGTCATAGATCTAATTAGGAAGTTCCCTCTTCCTCTGTTTTCTGAAAGAATATGTAAAAAAATTGATACTATTTCTTTCTTAGCCACTTAGTACAGTTCACTCATTTGCATTAGAAAAAGTCATGTTGGTGGTGAAAGCCCGGCAGACACAACCCAGAAGTCAGGTGCCTGGAGATCCCTGATATTTAGGGACTACCTTTTCATTTAGAATTCAAATAGAATAAATCTGGCCCTTCATTCCATTTATTGTGGAAACCAGACAGGTCCAAAATAACTGTGAGGATTCGCTGGGAGCTGGTATTAAATATTTCTACTGGCCACCTCACATTCTAGAGTCCTTGTTGAATTCTCTTTCTCTGTTCTGTGCCTGTCCTCAGGCGATTCCTGCCCTCTTTCCGTATCAGCACCCAGTGCGGACTTGCCCCATAGTCTTTTATCTCCCAAAGTACTGTCAGGTTGCAGTCAGAAATGTTGGTTCTTGGTGTGCTCATGGCCAAAGAATGACCAGACACACCAAAGTAAGGCAAGCATGAGATGAAATTTACTGAGGGGGAGCAAGACAGGATTTTGGAGCAAGAGCAAGACATAGGTTTACAAAGTGAGACATGCTCCACAGATGACGACCAGACCCCTTGTCACAGCAGAAAAAGGGAGTTTGGTTATGGTATGGGTCTTGTTTTATAGTGTCTGGATAGGGACCTCCCTGTGGTTCAGATGTCCCCATGGAACCACTTTGATTGGGCAGTTGGGAGCTGCATGACCCGAGTCTTATTGCGCACGTGGGTTCTAGGTCACTTTCCGGACTTTGTCATACCTATGCTGCTTGGCCTGTCGGCTAGAGAGTCCTCTGCATTCTTTTGCAGCTGGCGTGCCAAGTCCTGATTAGCAAATTCACAGGGTGAATTCCCAGGTATGGCAGTTGCTCCAGACAGGAGCAGGACCAATATGGGAGCCTGGGGCCCACCCTTGTCCTTCTTTCCGAGTGGGGCAATTGCACCAAGGCAACAGCACCCACTTTTGTCCCTAGGAGACCCGGAATCCCTCACTATCTACCTAACGGTACCACTAACACAGGCTTCTGTGAATGGTTTGGGATAACAGCAGGCATTTACAGAATAGCTTACCATTTGTTTCATGTGGTTAAAATAAAATGATCAGAGTATGTTTTTGCCAATCACATGGTTTACTGCCATCCAAAGATTTTTCTCTTTATTTCCCCCAATGCGTAAAGAGGGAGTTCATTCCAAGTTCTCATCATAGCGAAACATATGTCACTCATGTAGCAAACTATACAAGTGTTTGGAATCATTTTGAAGCTGCATAACAGTTTAAAATTTAATATTAGAACTGGTCCCTAAAATTCATTGGCCATTTCTCACCATAGTTACATCCCTGCAGGAATTTGCTTTGTAGCCATGATACTGGGACATATTTTATCCTCTTCATAGCTCCCCAGCTACAATTAGACAGGAGCTCCTTGGGCTATTTTTAACCAAAATAATGATATCTGCATTTAGAATGGCTCTTGGAACACAGTACTGAGTATCAGTAATTATTCAATGAATTAATGAATCCCTTAACATTCAGATTTTTCAAGTAAATTTTTCAGCACTTTGCTAAAATCAAAACTCTAGATATATTCCTGAATATAAAATATGTATCTACATACCTCAAAAACATATTGAAATTAATTTATTTTTCAAACTTCAGTATGTTTTTCATACTTATAGGCAGTGTTTATTAAAGGTATAATAATATTTTTTCAAACTATCTGTCAGCTTTTAACATTCATTTAATTTAACTTAATTTATTTATTTTGAAGAGACAGGGTCTCACTATGTTGCTCAGGCTGGCCTCGAACTCCTGGGCTCAAGTGATCCTCCCACTTCAGCCTCTGAGTAGTTAGGACTACAGGTGTGCATCACTGTGCCTGGCCTTATTTTTAAATGATAATTATTGTTCAGGAAATACTTCAATAAAAGCAAACATTCTAATAGTAAGGTTAGAGATATAGGAAATGTTTTACATAATTTTGTTTCATCAAAAGTATTATTCTTGATTCATCACCTTATTATTTATCCAAAATTTGTCAACAATTCTTTTTATCATAAACTGATAATTTATAATTGTAAAAATGAATAGGGTATAAAGTGATGTTATAATTTATGAATACCATGTGGAATAATTAAATCAAGCTAGTTAACATATCCATCACCTCAAATACTTAACATTTGTTGTGGTGAGAACATTCGAAACTTATTCTCTTAAATTTTGAAATGAACAATACATTATTATTGACTCTATTTGCCATGTTATGCAATAGAACTCAAAAAATGGAGAAAAATACTCCTCCTAATTGAGACTTTGTACCCTTTGACCATCATCTCCCCATTCCCTCTACCCCCAAGTGAAGTAATTCTAACTAAAATCCACCAAGCCGTTGTCCTACTTAGATGTACGGAAGAACAGAAGGATCAAGGGTGAGAGAGCCCTCACGGGGACACTCAGATGGTTAGATTACAGCGTGAGCCTGCGTCAGATAAATCCTCTGTTGTTGCTGATGGCTACTTGAAGTGCTTCCTCCATTCTTTCCATTGTAGAATATTTAGGGAGGTCCAGAATATTATGACAAGTCAATGATCTTGGACAATCTCTTTCACTGAAAGTTTCAGGACAGCGAAATATTATTCCCAATTCCTGTAAGCCTTTTACATGCATCCTATCACATCCTGTAAGAAAAACTAGAAAGAAATAAAAGTCGGTTAAGATATTTCATAGAAAGAGCAAAACTTAAAAGGAAGAAACTAATCACTTCATTCAAGAACTATTTATCGAGTGCCCTTGTGCAGAGAGGACTACATAGGGTGGTACAGAGTGTAGAAAAATCATTTGGTCTTTGTCATCATTGAGGTCATGGTCTAGGAGGGAAATTACATATATGAAGAGGTAGTAGCAAGATATAAGGAAGTTTAATTAGCTCATCCAGGAAGTATGAGGGTAGGAGCCTAAAGGACTCAAGGCAGGGAGAGAGATGCCAGGCAGTGGCGGTCAGGGAGACGTCACAGAGGTCACACCTGGCTGGTTCTCAAGGAGAGGAATTGGGGGAGCTTTCAAGGCAGAGAACAAAGCCCATGAAAAAGCCAGAGGTGGGAAGAAGTACGTGAACTTCCTGAATGTACAGAAAGTTGAACTACGGGGCTGAAGCAAAAGTTTCCCATTGAGAGAGATCAGAAAAGTAGAGGAATAGATTGGGTTTGTGGAGAGGCTGGAATTGTCCTCCAACATCCTCGGTAGCAACAAAAGTAGCAAGAAGAAAGATGAGTATCTTAGGAAAAACTGAAAAACCGGATGAGAAGGTGAGAAAATAAGTCATTAGGTCTATCCTAGAGAAACCTTAGGGTTCTCACCAAGAGAAGTTCTTATACCATGATACCTCAGAGCCCGGGTTTGGAATCAGCCTATTGGACTCAAATCCTGGTTCTCATATTTACCAGTTGTCTGAACATGGACAAGCTACTAAAGGCTCCAAGCCTCTTTTCCCCTCATGTCTGAAATGGGGAAAAAAGAATAGTATCTACCGCATAGGGTTGCTATTAGGATAAAGGGAGGTAACAGATATAAAGTGATCAGTACCACACAGTAAATAGTGCTGCTGTTAGTATTATCATTAGTTATCATTGCTATTATTATGATGATTTCTAAGTGGTATATTATTATAAAACAGACAATTTGCATTGTTCTAATATCATAGGACTTAGATAATTAAGCGAAGATAGGAACTTGAGACAAAAGGCTTGATTAAGAGCCAGCTTAGAGTGAGGAAGGAGGCACAGGAGGGATAGAGTCAGTGTTGAAATGGTAGTAAAATAACAAATGTCTCTCTTTGTTTTTAAATGGGAAACAGCCTTGTGTAAGAGCAAGCATGCTGGTCTAGAAGGCAGGGAGCCTGGGTTCTAATCCTTGCTTGGCAATTAACACGTGCGACCCAGCAGTAAGAACGGTTTCATCACAAACAAAATATTTTATCTTTTTAAAAGATACCTAATTATAGATCCATCTATTACTACAATACTCACGGAGGAATTTTTTCTTTTCATCCAAAGTTAGCTTGTGGAAAGCCTTCCAAAACATCCGTATAGTCGGATGTGATTGGTAGTATCCTTGATCATACTTTGAATTCTTGAGAGAAAGAGGGAAAAAATGGTTTTTGAGGAGAAATATATAAAAGTTGTTTGGAAAAACTGGGGCACTCTAGGTCTCGCCCACCTGTTCAAATTGTTTCCAGTCATAATCAGTAGTTCCAATTATTGCTGTCATTAGTTCTTCAGGCTCGAAACGTCTAAGTATCTCCTTGTCACAGACTTTATAAAATCCCCTCTCAAATTCCTCATAAACTGCCTTTACGGAGAGGTTGAAAATGTAATCAACACACTTAGAAACATAATCTTTCCTTGAAGGAAGCAAAAATTAAAAATTAAAAAAAAAAAAGGCCAATGACATAGTTTACTAACGACTAAAATATTCTATACTTTGTCTTCTTTCCCATTGCTGTTGAGAAGGAAAAGTAAATTACTTCCATGTAGCACAGGGATGATGTTTTGTGTGGCCAGCTAGAAGGAAACTTAGAGAATATAAGCAGAAGGATTATGACTTTATTCAGCTCTCTTCTTCCTCACTGCAGTCTTGAGGAATTTTTTTTGTTTTTTTGTTTTTTTTTTTTGAGACAGAGTCTCACTCTTTTTGCCCGGGCTAGAGTGCCGTGGCGTCAGCCTAGCTCACAGCAACCTCAAACTCCTGGGCTCAAGCGATCCTCCTGCCTCAGCCTCCCAGGTAGCTAGGACTACAGGCATGCGCCACCATGCCCGGCTAATTTTTTCTATATATTTTTAGTTTTCCGATTAATTTCTCTCTATTTTTAGTAGAGACAGGGTCTCGCTCTTGCTCAGGCTGGTCTCGAACTTCTGAGTTCAAACAATCC
>CAUYSK010054134.1:0-34636 GCA_963575035.1 Avahi laniger
GACGGTTCAGGAGTTCTGGGATGAGGCCGTGCCAGAGATAGTCCCCAGGTGGGAGTTTGGGGAAGCCCTCTTTGTGGGCTGGTTTGCTGGATGTTTTCTTCTACTAGGAGGGTGTCTGCTCCAGTGTGCAGCCTGCTCCAGTCGAGCTCCTCTAGCTTCGGGCCACTATGCAGTGGCAGAGATGAGAGATCACTGTCAAAAACTGGAGATGAAAAGCACCAACCTGAAAATCTAAGCCAGAGAGACCAGTGGCATCCACTCTTCAGGAGACGCTTGCTCAACGGTGGATTTGGTAGGATTTCCCGCTCCAGTCATCCATTTACTATGTTTTCGATTTTCTGAAATGCATTTTGTCCTGCCTGTGGTTATTAGTTTCTTAAACTATAACTTCTAAGACTGGCAAACCACTTTTATCTTCTACTCTGAGACCAGAACCAATCAAGACTTAATAGTAATCACACTCATTACTGTGGATGAGTTTCCCCAATTTTAAAATAGGCTCAGTGATCGCACAGAACTGATAAATGAAACATTAGTCCTTCTGTATCTTTGAAGGTATCATTCATATGGAGATGAATCATTTTGGAAATCATTTACTTCTTTCAGGTGTTTAAGATAATCTGTTATAATAAAACTAAGATCTTGTTGCATATTTATTTAAAATGTAAATTATCTAAAAAGACTGCTGGCTCTTTAACAGCTTTAGAGGTGAGACATGGGGCACACCATCTCCTGAATCGCAGCACTCAGAGCCTCTGCGGAGCCTTTTCTAAAAGTCAGCCGTGTGCACTCATGCCTTCTTCACCACGTCAGAAGCAGAGGAGGGCAGTCTCACGCTGTGGATGATTCCTGTGGAATCTGCCACACAAATGTGCTTCTGCTTCTGTGTCCTGTGCTCTGGATCTGACGGCACACATGCCCACCCGCCCCGGCTCTGCACAGCCCAGGGGCCCGGCAGTGTGGGCAGGGAGCCTCCTGGGACCGCAGCCTTGCGTGAGCACACCGCCAGCTTAGGCAGTGCCATGACAGAGCGCACAGTCTGGCGCCCTTCGTTTTAGTTGCATAATGAAAATATTTCATCCTTTTTTGTCAGCAGTACATATAATCCAGACAAGAACTATTCACAACAAACTGCTGGCTTGGGGATTTCTTCATGAAGGATTTTATATTTGCCTGGTACACGGTTCAAGTAAACTCTCGTGTTGCGCCAATCAGGGAAATTAACTGAACAATAAACGACACTGAAATAAAGTATTAGGCAATATGTATCTTTGTTTTAGAAAAAAAAAAAAAACACTGAATTTTTTTCCACCCACAAACACATGGAAAGTGCAGAAACCAAAGTTAATCTATGTGATGTATTTGCAGACCTTTACAAACAAGACAAATTAAAACAGAAACATAGTCAAAATTTAACCTGATTAAATATTTAGTTCAGTCCTGAGCTTTTGATATTTAATATAATATAAAGCAATAACAAAAAAAGATTTTAAATTTATTTGATTTGTATGCTACAGAGATTCAGCTAAACTTTGTTCATTTGGCTAGCAATATTCTTTTTGTACCTGTAACACTTAAGATTCTGATATACAAAACTGTAATAATATACTGATAAGTCAAACTTGAGAACTAAATATTACATTCTTTTTACCCTGTACAGAATAAAGTCTACTTTTTAAAAATAGTATTTATAATATTAAAATTCATATTTGTCCATATGGTTTTGTGATCAAGTTATTAAAATATTTTGTCACTGTGAATCATCTGGGTTAGTACAAATATGACAAGATTATTAAAAGCTGCCTATAAATACATAACACTATTGCTGATTTTTAAAGTGTGGAAAAAGGAATATTTAAAATAAGTTCGTTTCTCATGTTAGAAATGAGCAAATTTTGTAAAATAAAACCAAAAACATCTTGGTCACAACGGTTAACTACCAGCCTGAGACAGATTTTATTCTTTAATACTTGTCTGAAACTTTTTGTATTACAAAAAGTTAACAGCTAATCTGATGAAGATTTATAAAGCTGTAAATATTCCAATATAGCCTCTTCTATGCCAAACATTTAAAATGGCCAGAACCAAACTATATATTAAACAGAACATAAATAAGACCGTAAATAAATAAATGAAGAAAATAAAATCGTACGGTACAACTACACATAATTCTATAAACATTTTCATGGTCAAACTAAGAAGCTGAAAACAGCTGACCTTCATTTACCTCTACATTAAATAAACTTCTTTCACATTTGACCTCGATAAGGATGAATGGTATTCTTTTTCTCGTTTTCCTTAGATCTGATGGAATGACCTGGGCAGCCTTGAAGGACTATACTAAGTCATTTGCTAGGCTGGTTTTTGTTCAAAGTAATGTCATGTCCAGTTATGTCTTCAAAGAAATTTGTATATAAGTGGTGGGACATTTACGAAAAAATAATTAAAGTTCTAGGCTCAGAAATTGCTTAATTTGACCTTTGATTCTGATAAAATGAACTTTCCAGACTATGTATAATTACTTCCAAGAAAATAAAAATTCTTATTAGTGAGGATTCTAGCTTAGGAACAAAACTTTTTTTTTTCTTTAAGGGGCCAATTCCTTTAAGACAATTTTGCATTTCTAAAAAAAAAAAAAAAATTGATTTAGTTTGCTCTATATGATGGCTAACCAAAAATTGCTTCTTCCAGTATAACAGACTGTAATAAGTATGTTTTAAATTGCCTACATACTCTGTATTTTAAAACCCTTTATGCTGGCAGAGCTACACTGAGGGTTTCTTTATTTATTTTTTTGAGAAGTGCCTGGTCTGGGTAAGGTAAAACCCTAAACTGGAGGACGAGTTAGTGAATTCATCTGTCTAAACTTGCACATCCAGAACAGTTCTTTTAAACAAGTGATTTAGCCTATACTTCAAATTAATAATCTCCCCAGGCACACTCTTCCCTTTGCCTCCCAACTATTTACCATAAATCATAGGTAGAGCCCCTAAAAATGAGAGCTGCAAAGTAATTTCTAGCAAATGTTAAAAATCTGTTTGATAAACTATTTTTTTATTTTTGACAACTTCAATTCAATCAAGATACCCTTTCCTCTGCCTTCGGTCTCACCAAACGAGTGCTGACCCGTCTCCCTCCACGTCCCCACACTGTCTGTCCTCAGAACACGGGGCCCACTTGGCACCATCCTTATACCTAGGACACAGCACTGGTGCCAGCCAGAAACTCCCGTTTGACCACATGCAAATTCAGGCTGAGTTAGATGAACCAGCTGCCCATCCGATGAGTTCAATCTAGTGTATTTTAGGGTAAGTGGTGTTCTCCTTTCCTCTCCCTTACCCCCAGTGTCGTGAATCGCAAGAACTTTAGTGTAGCCAGTACTGCTCCTTTGTATTCTTATACAGAATACACTCAGTATTTTATATTTTAGTTTTCTTTAGACAAATACAAAAGGACAAAAAGGAAATTGTTTTAAGGAAACAAAGTGTTCCAACATCAGCGATGGAAACGAACACAGCACCTGTTTCAGAGGGACTTGGAACTCTGCGCTCAAGCTTATACTCAGGTGTAACTTCAAACCGAAAGAGCCGCTCTCCAGCACAAAAACATCACACGGCACTGTTGCCATCTTCACAGTCTACTCACAAGAAAACAAAGGGAGAGCAAAATCCACCTTCTGCTGAACAGAGTTTTTCCTCAACAGTCAGCTCAATAGGACATACACCGGGTCCGGACTCCATTCCATTTTTACAAAATAAAGCCCCTTGGCCACAGACACATACTGCACAACATTTGTGCACCAGATTATCCCATTTTTGTTATCTGATTTTTTTTCTTCCTTAAGCACATAGGAATTACATTCAAAGTATTTTACAAATTAACATGTTGAAAATCTGACGTGAAATAAAAGTTCAAGAGTTGACAGTTACGTTACAAAAAAAACCCAAAAACCCGAACAAAACAAAAAAACAAATGTTTAGGTCTTTCGTCCTAAGAAAGTGAACAGGTGAAGAGACAATTTCTTAAACCAGGTAATCACACGTCGTCAGCTGGCAGGGACGGGATGCTGATCTTCGCTCTGGTGAAGTAGGCGATCTTCTCCCTAGGGTTGGGGGTGAGAAATAAACCAACCTAAATATGACGTTGAGAATACTCCGACCATGAACACAGTCTCTAAGAACTACAGTGGTGTCTCCAAGCAGCCCGGATAAGAGATCTTTTCCTTAGGTAGAACTCCATGCGAAACCAAGATCGTCCTTGCTGTTAAAGGTGGGCTGTGAAGGAGACGGCAGCTCTGGCTCGCCGTGAGTCGCCTACAGGCCAAGTAAGTCCCCTTCCGGCATTTCCAACATGAGATGGTTTTTAAGCCCTTACAGGTTTGATCTAGGTTGGGTGTTTCTAAACCAGGTAGCAGAGGATTCAAAATCCTGCATGGAAACTTCTCAGTGACCTCACAGAAAAGTATACGACGCCCGGGAAATTCTTTAAAATCAATACCACGCTGATTCGGGCACAGCCTGATGAGCAACACCGTGTTTCAGATGCAGGGAGGAGGAGGGACTCGGCTGCCTGACAGGCAAAAACTGTCTCGCATCCCGAAGCAGGGAAATGTGGAAACAACCCGACAGGGAAAAGCTGAGAAAGACAAAGCAGAATGGATCTGGGGTTAGGAGAGTGGTTAAAACAGTAAGATTTGAGGACTGAGTAGGTACCAAAGACAAGCAAGCAGCAAGTCTGTCTTTCACAATAGAATCCAGTTTCACATCACACAGAGAATTCCATCAGCACGTGTCTACCGAGGGCCTACGAGGGCGCGGGTAGCGGGGAAGAATAAAAAAGCACCGGCCGCCCTTGTGAAGTGCAGGTGTACACGGAGGAGGCACAGGGTGAGAAACGAGACTGAGGAGGGATGTTCTGGAGACTAAGGAAAAGAGACAGAAGGAAAGAAAGAGGAAAAAAATTGTGCACGTTGGAATGAGAACTGTTTTCGTGGTATAGCGTCCTTTAAATTTGCTCAGTTGCATAAGAGAGAATAAGAGTTTAACAAGACAAGAGCATGGGCATGATGTCAGTGGATGCCTTAAGGCACAGTGGAAAACTGGGGTGTTTAAAAATTCCTGAATCCGTTTCCTGTGCCTACATCTGAGATGTTTCACATAAAATTCTTGATTTCTAACTTCTCTGGAAAAATCCGAACGCGAGGGAACACTGGCCTCCTGATTCCAGGTGAGGCAAGCAGCTACCCCACCCCTGCGCATCGGGGAAAGCTCCCAGGCCCCGCCGCGCAACCTGTCCTCACCTGTCCCCACCCGGGTGGCCGGTCACGTGAGCGTGACCTGCCCAGCCCTGCGCACAGGCAGCCCGTCAGGTCGCGCTCAATCCCACTCATTCATCACCTGCCCGGGGATATCACGGGTATCTTAAGGGAAGCCTGGTATGTTTATGAATTCTTTGTTTCGAGTTTTAGCAACAACCAGGAGTTGCGAGATTCTCTGCGTCACTTGCAATGTGACCATGGCGGGACTGCCCCTTGCCCTGCAGGTTGAAAAACCCAAGAGCAGTACTCCCTAAAAGTTACCACAGCAATTCTTTAGCACGATAAAAGCAGGAAAAACTGAATTCTTTACTATAAAATGTCCCATACAAATAGAAATACGTTGGCGTGAGCCCACTGGGTGGCCCCGCGGCTCCCACACTCCACACATGCCCTTCCGGGGCTCCTGCCGCCTACTGCACAAGAGCTTCTCGAAGACTCCTCTGCACTCGCCAAACCAGAAACAAATCACCAATGAACTAAGCCCTTCTCTGACCTTCTTCTGCCTGGACTCGAACTGTCCCTGTGGTCACTGTGGCCTCCTGACCAACCAACTGGGGATACTTTCCAATCGCCGCCGTTTGCGCCGTGTCTCACAGGTTGCCCACTCTCCAGCCCCAGGGGCAGTGGCTCTGCCCGCTGCTCCCATCGCCCGGGCGGCTCCTTCTTAACGTCTTTGTGCTGAGTCCTCAGTCCTTCCACGGCTGGTGTCCGCCAGGCCTCCTTTCCAGTCCACATTTTCTGGGATGTCTGGCCCATTTCCATTGACGAGACTGCCACAGCGAGGACGACACTCCCAGTTTTTGCCTTTGTCCTGACCCTTAACCCTGGCTTTAGATCTTCACTTCCACTTGTCTGCTGGCCGCAGTCACCTGGCTCTCCTATTGGCAGGACCTGATATGTGCCAAAGCGGAGCTGGGTACCCTGCCCACACCTGCCCCGCTTTCAGCCGTCCCCACCCTGCGCTTGCAACCACAGGGCACTCTTCCTGCCGCCCCTCCTGCCACTCGCGGGGCCCCAACTGGCCACCCTTACCAGTTTCTTCCTGGCCAGCTCAACACGCCTCTAGTATCTGCCCCAAGCACGATCCATCCCATCATTTGCTTTCAGCTCGGAGACCCCTGCTGGCTCCTCACCAGCTGAAGCCACAGGTGACAGCATCCAAAGCTGCGTGGTCAGAGCCCAGCTCTCCCCGACAGGCTCTCGCTGGCCGCTCACCATGCGCATGTAACCTGGCACTGACCACTAAGGCACCGCGCCTGGCAGTGTGTCCTCCTGCCTCGATGCCCTACCCAAGACTGCTGTCCCTGGGGCCTGAAGAACTCGCAGGCAGCCTTCCGCGATGGGTTCAAACGCTGCCTCTTTTCCTGTCTTCTCCTGCTAGTGCCTGCAGCCCCAGCGGCTGTCCCTGCACCCTCTCACAGGTGCCTGCTCATAGCTCCAGGTAGCTCTTTCCACGTGCACGCCCGCTTCCCGCCCGCAGAGCGGACCCCCCGGCACAGCAGGAAGCACACGCTCCTCGTCTCCGTAGCTGGGGCCTAGCACGGCGCCAGGCTTGTGGGGTGCCTGAGGAATGTCTGTGAGATGAGTGAACAAAACCCACAGATACATGGCTTCTCTGCACTACTCTGTATCGTGTGGCATGATTTCTCAGTGAGATGCGCTGCCTGCTACTAAGAGCTGGAGGCAGCCTGGGCTCTTGGGGAGCCAGGCTTTAATCAGGCTTCCACCCGGCCAGTCAAGACCGTAACCTCAGGAAGGAGCAAACGGAAATTATATATCCAAGCTGGCGAACACAGGATTTCCGTCTCACATCCTAACATTAACTTCCACCGCATCCAGGTGAATTCCTACATAATGAGACGACACGAGGACGGCCCGAAAGCTGTCCTGGGGCGGGGCTGCGTACCTGAAGGACTGCACCTGCCGCGGCACCTTCCGGCTCTGCTCCCGAAGCCGACACACGTCCTTGGAGGCTTGCCGCATCAACTTCTCCGCACTCAAACCCTGCTTCTGCTCTTCTTTCGACTGCTCAGCCTGGCAGAGGAAATAAGCGCGTGGGAAACCCACGACACACGGATTAGAGATCCCTGAAGACTTCCTAGAAGGCTTGCAAGGGCGTGGACTGACGTCGGGAGGGCGAGCCAGGCAGCCCACAGGGTGATGCTTGTTTTCAGCCACCAGGGACAGCACCCATAGGCCGCGCCCCACGCTGAGTGGGAGCAGGCACTGGTTCTGGGTGAGTTTATTTTAATCGTATTTTAGAAATATCATATAGGCAATACGTGACAATCTTAGCACATCGGGAAAACCTAAGAACCTTCAAAAAAAAAAAAAAAACTGAAAACTACTTTTAGCACTGCTTCCAAAAGATATCTACAGTTAACATTTTGGCAAATATACTTTCATCCTGTTATTCCTTTTTGACCCTTTTTTCTGTCTTAGCCATTTAAAAAGCTATTTATTAAATAACATAGAGTTTACCTACCAAAAAACTGCACATGTAAAACTTTTAGAAATTGAACACACCTCTGTAACCAGCACCAGATGAAGGGAGAGAACATTCCCAGTTTCTAGGAGCCCCCTTAGCGCCCTTCTGGTCACTGCCGAGGGTTCCCGGCATTCTAACAGCACAGGCTACTTTTGCCCATCTTGTCCTTGTATAAACGGAATAATACAGTCTGTACCCTGTAGGGTCTGGCTACTTTGGCTCGACATTATGCTTATAAGAATAATACACACCATTACAAGTAGCTGCAGCTCATTTTCCCCACTGCTATACCATATTCCACTGTGTGACTTTACTATAATTTATCATCTGTGTTACTATGGATGGATAATTGGGTATTTTGCACGAGTACATTTTAAAAATAAAAATAGACTAATCGTACTATAGAATAAAAGTTGATTTTCATTTCATTCATTCACTCACATTCATTCACCCACCCAATCAACAAATATTTTGTGATTACCTTCTAAGGAAAGGTGATATAAGTTAGTGGTGAAGAGCAAAAACTCTGGAGCCACATGGTCGGGGTTTAAATTCCATTTCGACCACTTCTCAGCCCTGCACATTTAGGCAAGTCGCTTGGCCTCCTGTGTCTTACTTTCTTTACTTGTAAACTTGGAGTAAGTACTTACTTCAAAGGGTTGTTGCGAAGTCTAAATGAGTTAACATATGCAAAGCACTTAGAGAAGTCCCGACACATCATTAAATTCACTATTTCAGTGCTGAGCTACTCCTGCTGCTGTTTTTATTACATGCCAGGCACTGGACTAGGAAGTTGGCATATAGTCGTGAACAAAGCAGATGAAGTCCAGTGGCGGAGAAAAACAATAGAAAAGATTAGAAACTGTTCTAATAATTATTAGAAATTAACAATATTGCAAATATTTTCTCAGGTTAACAAATCTTCCTCATGACATTTTTAAAAAATAGACTTTATTTTTTAAAGTTTAGGTTCACAGCAAAACTGAGTGGAAAATAGAGAGTTCCCATATACATTCTGCCCCGCCCCACGCACAGCCTCCCCCACCGTCCACGTCCCCCCCAGAGTGGTACAGTTGTTACAAATGATGAACGCACACTGATGCGTCCTTATCACCCCAAGTCTGTGTTTACATTAGGCTCCACCCTGGTGTTGTACATTCCGTGGGTTTGGGCACACGTGTGACGCCACGTTCCCATCGCGGTGTCGTACGGAAGAGTTCTGCTGCCTAAAACCCTCTGTGCTCCGCTGACTCGTCCCTCTCTCCCCACCAATCCCTGGCAGCCACTGATCTTTTCACTGGCTCCACAGTTTTGCGTTTTCCAGAATGTTATACAGTTGGAATCACACAGTACGTGGCCCCTTCAAATTGGCTTCTTTCACTTAGTAATATGCACTTAAGTTTCCTCCGTGTCTTTTCATGGCTGGATGGCTCATTTCTTTTCAGTGCTGGGGAATACTCCATTGGATGTAGCAGTTTATTTAACCATTCACCTACTGAAGGACATTTTGGTTGCTTCCAAGTTTTGGCAATTACACATAAAGTTGCTGTAAACATCCACGTACAGGTTTTCATGTAGACATAAATTTTCAACTAATTTAGTCTTATATGTTAAATCAAATGGCTGGAGACTTACATAATACATACATACTTCATGTGGGGAGTGGTGTCAGCTGAAATCAGTCTTGCCAATACATGCTTAAAAACTGTAGTTAGCCTCATCCGACAGAAATAAAAACCTAATTTAATTCAGTTTATCGGTATCTTGGGAGACAGTGGAACCTTATAAATATATGAGTTGGCTTTTTGGCATTTTTTTGAAAGCTGCTTGAAGAGAGAGGAATTCTCAGCAAAATTTCTGGTGCAGATACAGGATAACTTTCCTCTTCACTTCTCCCAACTCACCGGCTACGCGGGGGAAGCTCGGCTGCTATGTGCTCAGCTGCTATCCTGCCACTCGAGCAGAAGCCACGGCCACTTTCGTCTCTGCCAGGATGGACCGTGCCTTGGTTGATTCAAACATGCCTCTCCGGCCTTTCTAGGACATTTCCGAGTACCGGCCGTTTCCACAGCAAGACCTGTGGACAGCACAGAACTGCAGCTTCTTTTAAAGGAGCCCTCGCCCTGCCTTGCCCTCTGAGCTTTCATCCCCATGGAGTGGGGCGCCCTCCGCAGAGTCCCCAGGGCCTCGGCCAGGCAAGGCGGCAAATGTGTGTTCAGTCAATGAATGAGTGGGTCTGTGGCACATCCAAGTTTTTAGATGACAATCTTTTTAAGATTAATGTGCTTCAACAACTCTCAAAGTTTAAAACCACCCGGGGTTTTTTCTAATGATTATTGAGCGTCAGCAAAATCTTTCCAGAAAGCTATAAAACAAAGATTGCCGGATTTAAATTCAGGTAAACATTTGAACTTCCATAATTTGAAAGGCATTTGAAAGACAAATGATAGAATGGACAAAAACATTTGTAACTCAAAGAACAGACAGGTATATAACGAGGACTTTCAAGCAGAAAAAGACAATACAACAGAAAAAAGGGCATTGGGTACGAATAGGCGATTCGCAGAATAAACACAGATGGCGAATGAACAGGAAAGGCCATCCCTCTCACCATAAGAATGTGGTCCCTTTCTTACCTACCAGTCGGTAGACATTTTAAAGGACTGCTAGTCCCGGGCAGAGGGAGGCCTATGTCCAAATGCGTGACTTCCCAAGAGGGGAGGACACTGTGCCCTCCAATCCTCAGAGGTGGTGTTCTAAGTTGCGCTTCAGGCCGTCATCCGGCAAGGGTGACGTGAACTGGGGGAGGGGACCCTACTAATTTGAGTCAGAGGCTGGGGAGACTTAGCTCGTCTGGGAGGACCCCTCCAGCACACGTCAGCCTCTCTCCCTGTGGCCTCCTCAGCGGTGTGCTACAATAACAGGGTATAAAATGTGGCACTGTAGTGGAGGCCGCTGGTCATGGCAGTGGCAGGTGGAGATATAAGGGAAATGCTTGGGAAAACTTAGATATCGGTGTCTGTCTGCTGCTTTTTGCAGCTTCGCGCAAAGTCTGGGGTGGGGGAGGGTAACTCAGGTCAGAGATGAGCAGTCAGCACAAAAAGGTGGAAGAAAAAACAGCTTAGCTAAAGGTAGTAGCCTGCAGCCTGCAATCTAAGTTGATGGACAATCCCATAATTGGGATCCTTTCGTACTTGAAAAGCCAACTGCTTCTGTTATAACTTAAGCAGTTATAGACTTTAGAAGGAGATAAGACTGGGCTGGCAGAAAAGGAATTAAGGATCTCATCTTCCCATATGTGCCCACCAGACACCTTCAGGGCCAGGAAGTCAAAGAAGGTCTTCAGGCTTAAAAGACATGACAAAGACAAGATCGACTGTGGTTCACAGCCAGACTGATGCCACCTCAACTCTCCTCCTAAGAATTTGTGCTTCAGTAGCACTACTGTGACCAGAAAGGTACAAAAATATGTATAGAAATGTATATGTCTACATTATTTTTAACTGAAAATTTGGGAAACTGTCATTAGAATGATTAAATAATTATGATATATACAGGTGAATACCTTAAAAATAATGAATTACAGCAACATTTACTAATATGGAAAGATGTTCCTCATCTATTACTAAGTTGGGGAAAAAAGCAAATCTCAGAACAATATTATCTTTATAACCCTATTCTTGTGTAACTTTTCCAAATAACATACACACACACTTACCCCACACAGACACTCAACATAAAAAACAGCTGAAAGGGCCTAAACCAAACTGTCAACAGTGGTTACCTCTGGGGAGTGGGACCAGACAGAGGGCTTCTAGTTTTTGCTTTTTATACTTCTGCATTGTTTGATACAATAAGCATGTGTTAAACATTCTTTTTTTAATTTTAAAATATTCTCAAAGCAAAACATACTAAACTCATTTCAAATTTGAAGATAAAAATGCTGTGGCACTTTTATGAAAGATGAGATTTTATAAAAATTGTTTATTCAGCAAGTATATACAAAGAATCCATTATATTCATGCCACTTTATAGAACGCTAAATATCCTACAATGGGCATCCCTAGTACTTTGCTAATAATCTGCTGCAATCACTTCTGATTTTTTTTCACCACAAGATACCTTTTCCAGATGTTTTTTATCATCTGCCCTCCCCTCCCTCTTTTGAAAGGTTTTGTCTATTAAAAAGCAGCCTATGATCATCTATCTATCTATTTATTTTTAGAGAGGCTCTGGCTCTGTTGCCCAAGCTGCAGTGCCGTGGCATGATCATAGCTCACTGCAGCCTTGAACTCCTACACTCAAGTGATCCTCCTGCCTCAGCCTCCCGAAGTTCTGGAATTACAGGCTTGAGCCACCACACCCAGCCCTAGCAACCTATACTTAAGTAACAATTCTCTCATGATTATTTTAATTGATAAGATAATTTAGTTGTCACTTGGAGCTTCTGAATTTATGTAATTCAAGTTCAAAGGGGACACATGGAGTATTTTAGCTCCCTCGTGAAATCCTACCAATAATAAATGGATGATTTTTGATTAGGTCCTAGGTAAGGATCTACTGACCTGTTCACACGGAGAAATGACTTCTACCATGCTGTGTTGTATCAAATTTCTAAATTAATAATCATACTATATCACTGCTATTCAAATTCTTGGTAAATTACCATAAGAAAAAAATCAATCTTAAAACCACTGACTGATGTGAACAGCAGGTCGATTAGGACAAGCCAGAGAAGGAACATATACATGCTCGATTATATGTAGGTAAGAAAATCTAACTCACTTTTCTTACCTAGAAATGTATTTCATCAGATCTGAAATACCACAGGCTCCCAGAATCCTGTTCTCAGTCTTGTCTCCTCCCATGCCAGTGACTGGGGGGGGTCTCTCTCATCCCAGGCGGAGGACTGCTACCCGCATGCCCTCTACACAACCTAGTGGCTGCTGACACCTTTACCTACTGGCATTTCTGTGGTGACTACAAAATTACTTTGAAATTTGGCTTTGTTTTTTGTTTTTTTGTTTTTTTTTTTGAGACAGAGTCTCGCTTTGTTGCCCGGTTAGAGTGAGTGCCATGGCGTCAGCCTAGCTCACAGCAACCTCAGACTCCTGGGCTCAAGCAATCCTTCTGCCTCAGCCTCCCTAGTAGCTGGGACTATAGGCATGCGCCACCATGCCCGACTAATTTTTTCTCTCTCTATATATTTTTAGTTGTCTAGATAATTTCTTTCTATTTTTTGGTAGAGACGGGGTCTCTCTCTTGCTCAGGTTGGTCTAGAACTCCTGACCTTGAGCGATCCACCGGCCTCGGTCTCCCAGAGTGCTAGGATTACAGGCATGAGTCACCGCGCCCGGCCGTGAAATTTGGCTTTGTTCTGTGCAAAATAAAACGGACCATGGAACATATGAAGATATTCCCTTCCCTGCTGAGTAAGAACATACTTCACTGAAGATTATATTTGTCTTTGTGTTTATATATTTGTATCTTTATCTTTGTCCAAAAGTGTATGTGATAAAATATATCACAGAATTTCTATCAGCTGTTAACAGTAACCGCTTCACAGGCAGTTAAATCTCAATGCTGAACACTTCATTGTAATCATTAAGATTTTGTTGAATGAGGTGTACTAATATTTTTGACACAATTTTTTGGTAGATTCTACAATAACTTTTACAAGTGTTAACAAGTGTTATTTTAAGCTTTAAAAAAGTCTAGCATTACAGAACTTTGGCATTTTGACAGGGAAACAGCTGGAAGTAGAAAAAGAAATCTCTGCTTGTGAACAACTCAAGGTTCCTTTGAAAGAATACTAGTCCTCTCTCGGCTGCCTCTTCCTCCTCGCCCGACAAGTCATGATTAGATGCCTGGTTCAGGAGGACAGGAGGCTCCTTCTTACGTGCCAGACTCCAGCAGGATGTGATTGATCTCTAGTTCGCATGATGGGCACCGACGTGCCAGAAAGGTCCGCTGTTTTACTTACAGTCTCGCTAAGGAGCCTAATGGAATAGAGACCACAATCCGGTCTTAATTTACAGTCCTTGGCTTCCTGCTCTCTTCCTAAGGGGGTTGTACAATACATGAGGACACTAAATAAGATTCCGTTTTTATTCCCAGCTACAAAACAGACTTTCAACCACAAAGGAGAAGGTTATGGAGTGTGACCCTGAGACCTGACAGCTCTCCCTGACAAGGGAGGCAGACCCAGTGTCTGCTGCTGGCTTCAAATCACTGCTTTTCCAGAAGCCATATTTTTTATGGCAATTGGCAGGCTCTTTGCTCATCGTCAGGCACTTTATGATCATCGGGCTGGAAACCTCACCAATCCCCACCACCACAGGGACCCCTGTGGGAATGGAAGGGCAGTGTGTGAATGTGGGTGCTGCTGTGCCCACGTGTACGTAACAAGTGGATGTGGAGAGAGGAGGAAGCAGGTGAGGTACATCAACAGCTATTACAACTTCTACGGCCATAAGGAAAAGCACGCAACTGAATCAGTTTGTGTTTTCCCCTGAGCTAGTTATTTCAGATTTCAGCGGTGAGAAAAGAAGTTCAAAACTCAAACAATCTATATATCAACAGAGTTGGTAAAAATAAAGATGAAAACCATTTGTGCTAAGAGGAATCAAGTCATTTTAAAGCACTATAAATGTACCTTGCTTCGTGAGCTTTTCTTCACTGTTGCTTGATGTCAAACTGCCATTAAGCTAAAGGAAGCAAAGATGGAGGGCAGCGGGCTTGACACATGCTTTGGTTTGAATATCTGTCCCTCCAAAACCCATGTTGAGATTTAACTGCCGTTGTAACAGCTTTGAGAGGTGATTAGGCCATGAGGGCTCCACCCTCATGGGTGGGTTTAGTGCCTTAATAAAAGGGCTTTTAGTGGGTTCTCTTTTCCCCTTCTGCCTTATGCTATGGGATGACACAGCAAGAAGGCCCTTGCCAGATGCCGGCCCCCTGATCTTGGACTTCCCAGCCTCCCGAACTGTAAGAAATAAATTTCTGTCCTTTATGAATAACTAGTCTGTGGTATTTTGTTATAGCAGCACAGAATGGACTAATACGGCAGTTTCCTATAGTGTGATCCAAAATCTGCTCTATATAACCTGCATATGGCTGCACTGTGGATATCCTGATATGGAAAAGTTTCCAGGAATCACCTTAGACTTCAGAATTATCAAAATACTGCATGTAACGTAAAGGTTTGGTTTTTTTAGGCAGTGTAGACTTCAACTTACAGGAAAATCTCGAAATCCTCACTTATATTGAAACCATATTAGATTTGATCTCAAATCACAGAATTTTGCAACTAGAAAGGATCTTGTTGGCCATCTAAATACAATCCTCTTAATTTATAGATAAGTACATGAAATCCTATCAGAGCATGGAAAACACATAAGCCACAGGTATGCATACTTTTATAAGGCTGATTTGTTTTTATTGACTCTCTTGTCTGATGAGGAAAAGGAAGGAGCTGTGAAGGAAAGGAATGGGGAAGGGCAGCGAGAAAGCAAAGCCGGCAACGGTGACCAAGGAGGTCTGACCGCGCTCCCAGAGGCACGCACGGTCTCGGGCCTTGCTGGTATAGTCTCTTTTCATTTAGACCCTAAACAAGGACCTCCAGTGCATACCAATGACTCTTTCACTGGGTATCATCAGGCTAGCTAGAGAGTTCCGGCCCTGTATTGTGCATAAAAATAGAGCATTCTAGATAAAAGCCTCAACTCCTCTGACAAAGGAGTTTTACGCTGAACGGTTAACAGCATCGCCACATACGGTTCACAGTAATGATCTAGAAAAATAACAGCAAGGGTATGGAGAAAGCTGAACACAAACTATTAAAACAACTATCCCAGATTTTAATAGCTCCTAATTATTTAGATGTCTCTTCATGTTTCATTAAGCTGAAGTTTTCTTGATGAGAACTGGAAAACGTATATTCTCGCTCTGAATCAAATACTTCTAACACATCAGCTCAAATGCTCTCGACCTTTCCCGCTGCCCTGAGGTCGTCAGCTCTCTGTGGAGTCTGGTGGACTTCGTGAAGGGGCGACCAGCGTCTCCCCTTATGCCTCTTCTCTGGCCCCTGCCATTCGCTTTCCTGTTGAAGCCAAAGTGCACCCTGAGACTGTTAGGCACTCACATATGCACACGGGCAGAACCATCTTTTCTTCTCCTCTCTGACAGACGACTATGCGAGGTGGTTTGCACGGCTTCTGGGGACTGAACATACGGGAGCGAGCAGGCAGCACGCCAGTGGCCACCTTCTTCCTCGCCTCTTCTCTGCTCTCTGGGGCTGTGCCTTCTTAGTGAAGTAGAGCAACATTAGAATTTATTTCAGGCTCTGCCACAATCACAAGAGAAAGTTCGCTGAGCTCTTCTTCTCCCTCACTGTCTTGGTGTGTAAACTAATTCTGAAACCAACTAAGCACTGGTTCATCAGATAACAGACCGGAAATCCTATTAAGATATAACTAAATTTCTATGTCACCAATGCAACTTAATGTAAGGATGATTATAATCATCATTAAAAGATTATGAGGCCAGAATTGTGCAATAGGTATTATTTAGTGACTAAACAACTGTAAATTAATACAAAAATAAAACAGTATTTTACAAAGAGAATTCTTTTTAAGAAATTTTCCAAAGCTGGAACAAGAGCTGTTTGTATTTTGTGTTGGCAACACAAAGGAGATCTTGGCCTTCTCAAATCTTTGCATTCTTGATCCAAACTGGAAAGGCCCATGATCTTCAAAGTATTCCTGAGCAGTTCTGAGCTTAAGTGACCAGTTTTTATACTACCTAAGTGAGCACTGCCACACGGGTGACAGAAGGCCTGTTCTGTGAGTACAATGCGTCTAATGTGGCATTAAGAGTAAACTCTACTGGTAAGCCAACTACACTCGGCTTTGTACAGAAGTGTGTCGTACTGTGTTGAGATTTTAACGAATCGAAAGCCCCACCAGGCTATGGCAGCACCTTTATGGAGACCCTGATTCTGGGGCAGACCCAGGAAATGATGGCACCAGTCGGGCATGGTGGCCAGCACCCATTTCTAGGTGGCGACTAGCAGTAGGAATAATCAGATGCTAATGGTTAGGAAACGAAAGTGAAAAATACCCCCATCACACACATAGTTGCACTGAATGACAGAGATGACAGTTTTCAAAGAGGTCATTTACAAGGGAATTTAGTTTAACTTCACATTATGTCTGGACAGGATGCTTGTGAAATAATTCCTGTGGTTATTTCTGTCACTGAGAACAGGGTGATAGGTCAATATGACAGGTACAAAAAACCCAAACAAACAAGGGGAGTCAGGGATCTTGGCACCTGGTAAAGTGAATTTGGCAGAACAGTCTGCCAAAAGAGTTGAGGGTCAAGTGCAAAACTGCATCTTACGCAAGGGCCCTAAGAAACACTGGCTGACCTGATTGTGTCCCTAAACCCTGGTATTCCTGGAATGTGGCCCCCAGCCACTAAGGCATAGCCTGGACCAAGAGTGCCTGAGGGCAGGGCTACAGCCCTCATGAGGCCAGTTACCCTGGGGCCACTGACAATGCCCACCAGGCAGTTTGTCACCACTCTTTGTGGGCTGGACTCACCTATTCACCAGTAAGTCAAGGTGAAGTCTTTTATTCTGGTGGTGGGCAGAGGGCAATAAAACTCAAAACAGGATAAAATCATGGTGGTCAATAGGATCAACCGCTTTAATGAGGCAGAGGAGATTCTTGTCAAGGTTGGATAGAACGTGTACTATAAAGGCAAAGGTGGCCTCATCACACCCCTGGGAAGTTTATACTCCAGGCTGAAGGCACCACAGGAGTTTGAGAGGAAGGATTTGCATTAAGAGGATTTTTTTTTTTTTTAAACAGGGAATACCGAATTTTCTGCAGCTGAAAACAAACACACATTATTGACTAGCTCATTAAAGGATAAATCATTAAAATGAAGATATGTGTATCACACATCAACTCTTACTTGACTGTGGGTTTTCAGAGGCTCTGAGTAACATGTCTAAGTCAGCCCTGAAGATTTCCTTGGGTTGCTGGGTTCTACACTCCTTCCACTTTCCATCTACTTGCACTAAGCGCAAATCTGAAGATTTCTTTAGTGTAGAAGGAAAACAAGAATCACCCTATTAGCCCCCAAACTTTGAATCACCTGTCAACAACAGCAAAAATCTTAGCAGAATCCTACAATGAAAGACAATTTAAAAAAAATAGCTTAGAAAAACAGTATATTTATGACTCTTTTATTTTAAAAGAATGCCGTGATCTTGTTTTTCAAGCAGTGTTAGACATACTGCTTGGATCTGCCAATGCCCCCTCACTTGATTCCAGGGGGAATGCTGACCTTGGGGACCTGCAAGGAGCCTCCCATTCTAGCCATCGCCACACACACCACTGCCACACTGCCCTTCCAGACAGCACCTCTTTAGAAACCTTCATGGCTCCTCACTCTCAGGCACTCAAGGCTCTCAACAGTCTTGCCTCGGCCTACCTTATCTTCAATTAGGTAGGACACAGAATAGGCGCGAGAGTTACAAAAAATAAAAATGTGGAAGATACATCCCATGGTTTTTTACTATGAGTTTTCAACTTTATTTTTGACACCGAGGTCCTTACCCTAACTGGAACTGATTTTTGTATATAAGGCGCTGGTCCACCGTCATCTTCCTCCATGTGGATAATCTTTTTCCAGCCTTCCTGATTCCATGGTCCCTGCTTTAGCCACTGGCTGACACACCACGCCCATCACACAGCAACGTCTGTGCACATGTGTCTCTGTTCTGAGCTTTCTATTTCATGTCATGACCAATCTTTTGATTCCTCCATACTTGTCTAACTACTTTGCCAATTTAATAAATCCTGTTTTCTTGCAAGGCAAGTCTCCCTGTTTTTCTTCTCCAGAAGTACTTCAACTACTCTTCGGCCTTTATTTTTCCATTAGCTTTATTAATATCCATGAAGAACCATGTGGGTAGTCTGCTTGGAATTACATTGACTCTATGGTACATTTTAGGAAGAATTAACCATCTTCCCAATATTAATTCTTTCTCTATATCAGGGCTTGGCAAACTATGGTTTGCCATCTGTTTTTGTAAATAAAGTTTTATTAGAACACAGCCACAGCCATTTATTTACATCTTGTCTGTGGCTGCTTCTGTGATACAATGGCAGAGCCAAATATTAACAGTAGTGGCTGACACTGCATAGCCCACAGAGCCTAAAATATTTAATATATGGCCCTTTAGAAGAAAAGCTTGTTGACCCCTGCTCTATGGTATATTTCTCCATGAATCTGTGTTCTTACATTTCTTCCAATGAGGTTTTATAATTGTCTCTATCCTGTACTGCATATATTTTTGTTAAATTTATTCCTTGAAATTTGAGATGTTTTTGATATTCTTGTGGCTATTATCTTAATTTCCTAGTTGTTTCTGGTTGTATAGAAATGCAACAGACTTTTATTATCATTCTTCTATTTACCCATCTTGCTAAACTCTCTTATTATTGATAACTTACAGATTTTTTAATGTATGCAATCATATCATCTGTAAATAATGACAACTTTATTTACTCCTTTTTCATCTTTCTGCTTCTACTTTGTTCTTGCCTTTTAGTACTGATTAGAACTCCTAATGCAATGTTGAACAGAAGAGTGCTGAATGTCAAGTGTCTGATTTCAAAGGAAATGATTCCAATGTTGTCTATTTAGGAGCACATTTGCTATAGGTTACTCTTCATCAAGTTGAGAAGTTCCTGTCTCTTTCTAACTTACTGAGAGTTTTAAACATGAATGAGTATTGACTTTTATTAATATTTGCTTACATCTCCTGAGTTGATCAAATGTTTTTTCTCCTTAATCTGTTAAAGTTATTAATTATATTAATACATTTTTCTAAGATTAAAAACATCCTTACACATTTCAACATGGTTGAAATGTATTATATCTTTTTAATCCAGTGTTGGATTCTATTTGCTAATATTTTAGTCAGGATTCTTGCACCTACATTCATAAATGTAACTGGCCTGTAATTTTCCTTTTTAATAATGTCTTTTGGCCGGGTGTGGTGGCTCACGCCTGTAATCCTAGCACTCTGGGAGGCCGAGGCAGGTGGATCACTCAAGGTCAGGAATTCGAGACCAGCCTGAGCAAGACCGAGACCCCGTCTCCACTAAAAATAGAAAGAAATTAGCTGGACAACTAAAAATATATTTAGGAAAAATTAGCCGAGCATGGTCGCACATGCCTGTAGTCCCAGCTACTTAGGAGGCTGAGGCAGGAGGATTGCTTAAGCCCAGGAGTTTGAGGTTGCCATGAGCTAGGCTAACGCCATGGCACTCTAGCCAGGGCAACAGAGCCAGACTCTGTCTCAAAAAAAAAAAAAAAAAAATAATAATAATGTCTTTGTCTAGTTTTGGTATTAGGGATGTTGGTAACATAAGATGAATTGTGGAGTGTTCTCACCCTAGTGTCTGGAAGGGTTTGTATAAAATTTAGATAATCCATTCCTTGAAAGTTTGGTGGAATTTGCCTACAAAACATCTAAACCTTATAATTTCTTTGTGGATAGATTTCTAATCACTGCTTCCATTTTTCTAAGATTTATAGAATTTTCTATCTTTTTTTCTTTCCAAACATCAGTTTTAATATGCTATAGTTTCTTAGATATATCTTGTGAGCATGTAGTTTTGACAGTATTCAATTATCTTTTAAATCTCTTTTCTGTAGTTCTGTCCCTCATTATGTTTATAATGCTCTTTGTCTCTTTTCTTCATTGATTTTGTCAGAGCTTTGTCTATTTTTTTTAGTTTTCAAAGAACTTTTTTTATTGAGCTTCTCTCTACACAATGGAGATTAGACAACAGTCAGAATAAACTGAAGTAACAAGCAATTGATGGATGAATCTTAGCATTATGATATTAACTAGAAAAATTAAGTCCCACCATTTTTATAATTATTGATATCTACAGTTTCATATTATGACAAACTAAACCAACAAAAAAACCCAAAGATGAAAGTTCTGTTTATATAGTTGTAAAACTGCAATTCAGCTTTGAAAGTCTTTGACCAGTAAGAGTCAAAGACTGTGATGCTTCTCCATGATATCAAAGTTGGTCAAAGTCAACCAAGAATTTGAATTCATTGTTATTGTTTAGTTAAAAGACGCAAGAGAGTAAAAATGACAGCTATTGTCATTGAGGTTACAAACACAAGAGCAGCTATTTCAGCTTGTAACTCAATCTTCCATTTTGTAGGAAGAGTTGTTGTGGCCCCTTGTCATGTAGGCTCTTGTCCATGGGCCCGTCACTGTTGAGGTCCACCTGGACTTTCACTAATGTGGGGTCCTGTCCCTGTTGGGTCTCTCACCCCTGAGGGCTAAAGCTCCACTATCTGCTTCCAAAACAGTTTAAGCACCACCTCCTCCATGAAATCTCTCCTGATCTCCTCAGGAAGTGATTTCTCTTGGGGACCAGGTGTGTCTGGCTCATCTGCTTTACCAGGACATGACTGTGTCTAATTGTCCTCGTATCCACTGTAGGGTCAAACATACAGTGTACATTATCTAATTATCCTAATATTCCCTGTAGTGTCAAACAGAAGGCCTACAATTTAACTCCACACTGAACAAACATTTACTGAGGTTCTATCATGTGTGACGATATCTTTCTATCAGGTGGAATGTAGCACAGATGTGTAATATGTTATTATATTTAAACTTTATTTAAAAATTATTGGTGTCAGTTTGATTCTTGAAATTCATTAAGTTTCTGAGTTCCATCTGGGATCAGCAGTGCCAGTCAGCTAAATAATTCAAACTTTGCCTACAGAACCGTATAACATATCAACAATAACTTTGGGCTAGAAAGAACAGTTTATATTGTAGACAAGATTTTCTATTATTTTCAGGAAGTATCTAATCTATTTCAGATTCTTATCCAAAGGGGTTGAAAGAAAATGTTTTGGCATTTGTAATATTTCAGCTGTATTTGTTCTTTCAGCTATATTTGTTACTACATACGGACCTGAACACACACTCCTATACCAGAATATAAATTCTAATCTTGAGAGAATAAATCGATTTCATATATATGCAGATTCTTGAAAATTTTAGTAACATTTAGGTGGCAGTTCCTTTAAAAAGCATCCTATTTTTAAATCAGTGATTTTATCTTACTTTCTTTGTATAGCTATTTGTAGAGTGAAAGGCCAGGGGGAAGCCAATAAGTGAACTGTAATCTTTCTTGAAGGTAAGAATGAAAGTGAAAATTTAGGAGCACTAAAATTAGCAATGTATTCACAATTGCTGTGGTTAATGAATATTAAAGAGTTACCCATAAAAAATCCAAACAAAATGTATTATTTACCTAAAAGTTATACTGTATCTATTTGCCAGGGTTTACGCTGAGACAGAGAAAAATGCCAAGGAGAAATTACCACCACGTCCCACTTCCCCGTGGTCACGCCCACTCCACACCACGCGCACTCCCGGCGGCCACCCCTACCACCCCGCTGCCTTGCTTCCTTCTTGCCAGATGGCCAGTGTCCCCCAAAGGTGCAGCTATGGGCCTGAGGGAGTAGGGCAGCACTATTTTAGAAATATTCTTGTTATTTAAAAAAAGGCCTGTAATAGCGGGGAAAAGACGTGTTCCAAATTCTAGGAAAAGGATCTAAACACTTGTAAGCAAACAGAGGAGTAAGTTGGGTACCTTTTACACAGCAGGCTTTGAAAAGGATGCACTCTGTGTAAGCCCCTCAGGGATGATGGAGACACTGAGATCTGTACCTGCTTCTCAGCTTGCTTCAGGAGCTTCTGGAACCTCTCGTCCTCCAGCACCCCTGGTGGAAGGTCAGTCTCTCCCTGAGCTTTCAGTTCCTCCAGCTTTTGCCGCAAGCCCCTCAGCGCCTGCAGCTCATCGTTGAGGCGACTCTGCCTGGTCAGAGATGCCTGAAGATCCAGTTCTAAGTCTAGAGATGTACGCACTGGGCATTCTTGTGCTGTTCTTCTAAGGACCGGCTGGCAAACAGTCTGGATAGTTAGAAAGAAAACAATGACAAAACTCCATTTTAATGTGAGTAGTGATTATTCTCTCCCTCCTTCCTGGCACAGGATGGGATTGTACTTTCTTGCTGCGTGGAAGCGAGGGCGTAAGTGGCCAAGTGACTTGAGTGGCAGGGATGCACATCACACCTCCAGGCAGTAGGCTGTCAGAGCCAGTGTGAGAGGTGCACATTTCTGTCCCCTGCTAGAGGGACAGCAAAGATCCAGAGGGAGGCTCCAGCAGCTTGGGTCCTGAGTAAGAGCAGCACAGAGCCGGGCACCCAGCCAACCTGAAAGGAACAAGTGGCTAAGCAAGAAATAAACTTTTATTGTGTTAAAGCAGAGATTTTTTAAGTTGATACCACACTATAGCCTATGTTAGCCTGACCAATTTACTGTGTGAAGCTTGCCCTATGTGAAAAATAAATACATTACAAGGTATTTCCATTTCCTCTATTTCAGGGCATAAAACTATATCCCCACAGCCTGCCACCTTTGTGACCATTTCCATGAGTGTTGGCCGGAATGCAGCTGGTCACTGGGGCTGAGATTCTGACCCCCTGCCCCAATCGGTACACTTACATTCCAGCTCCTTCCTTGATTTCCCATGGTGTGCTATCTGCTCTCACCACTGAATCATCACTGCTCTTCCCAGGGCCAATTTTATCCATTTATCAAGCAATAATTATTGAACATGCATGAATAATGTCTGCTGGGGCTGTAGGCAAAACATTAGGAAGAGAAGACACAATCTCCAGCCTTGAGGACTTTGACTGCAGAATGGCATGAGCCATAAGCAATAGCAAGCTGAGTTAGCACACAAGTGTACAGGAAGTTTAGCAGTTCATTCAGTGCTGGGGCATGCTCACTTGTGGAAGAGAATTTAAATTAGGCTAAGAGTGCACTAGCCGAAGGGGACAAGCAGGTATTTTTTGCCTAGACTGTTGGCAGTGGGAATGTAAAATAAGAGGTCACTAATAAGAACTTTTACTATTTGATACAAGAGAGGAGAGACACTTGACAAGTACTCTGGTTTGAAGATCTGGGTAAATAGTAGTGCTCTTGACAGACGGAAGGGAGAAGGCTTGTCTGTCCCTCTTCTGATTTCAGTGCTCTAGCTCAAGTTGGAATTGTTCTACTGCCTCCTCCTATTCCAGCACCTACTGCACACTCACTGAAGTCTGGGTGCTAGGCTTCTGTAATGTTCTTATTATTAGGTTCCCTTTACTCAACTGCTGCCTTCTCTACAAACGCATTACATAGTAAGAATCATCTAGACATACATTCTCCTTGACTGTATTACTTGTTTCTCAGAATCGGAAATCTGTCCTGGTTGTCATGTACATGTAGGACTCTGTGCAGTGGTCTGCTGGTAAATGATTAACAACTGGCTTTCTAGGGGAAAAAAAGAAGCACTGATTTGTAGGGTTTGCCAATTTCATTGGTGTAAATACTCCCACCATAATCTTTTTCAAGCTATCACTGTGATGTCACCAAAGTGGGAAGAGACATGCACAGTTGGCTCTTATGAGCCAGTATGAGGAGGGCCCCGCATTTCACTGCTAATGGGCACCCCTTCCCCTCCTCACTCACATGCCTGGCACTCTGCTTTTCCAGTAGGCAAACCTTTTACTGGTCTTGGCAGATGCTTTTGTTCTCTTACATCCCTACATCTTTTTCATGTTGCAATTCCTAAATCAGAACACCATTCCCCACTCATCCCTGTCAAACCATATGTCTACTTTAAAAATCATTTAAAACCATCTCCTACTCATGCTTCAGGACTCAACTTTGTCTAGTTCCAGTAGTTCTGATAACTGGGTTTATCAGTAACTCAACTGTTTTTCACCTCCACTCAATTCATAAACACTTCTAGTTAAAATTTCTCTGAAGAGTGCAAACATCCTCTGAAAGTGTGTGCTGATTAAGAAAACAGGAGACTTAGGAAGCAGTTGAGAAGAATTTCCATTCAAGATGATGGAAATTTAGGTGCTTGGTAACCTCAAAGATCTACACCTCAGAATTTCCTCAAAATACTGAAAGCTAAATAAATGCTAGCACACCCGCCTTTAGACAAAAAGGAACATGCTTTTGTTTCTCTCAAGTAACTGGGGAGTTAACCCAGGGGAGCCGAATCTTGCCTAACCAGGCACCTAGTGCTCTGCATGTGGCGGCAGGAGACCAGAGCGGCCTTCCAGTCTTTGTGCTTGACGTTCCCGTCCAGTGTCGAATCTCTGGCCAAACCACACACACCTCATCCTTGTGTGTGTTCCTGCTCCCATGTCACTTCCTGCCACCTACCCACAGCACCTAGTATCTATCACCCCCACCCCACGACACGCTACCATTTTTTTTTGCAATTTTATGCATCAATGCACAGACTTCCCTATGGAGCCTTTTTGACTCTTCCACCCAGATGAGCTCATCCCCTCTCCTGCCTGGCTCAGTTTAGCAGCCTTGCACCCTGCACTTGAGTCCCTCCTCTAGACTGTGGACACCCAAGGGTGGTGACCTCACCACTGACAGGGCTCTGCACATGGAAGGCTCTGTCCTTACCAAACCACACCTCTTAAGTCAAAATGATGACAGTAAACAAATCACTTTTCTTTATTCATTTCAAGTATTTCAGCTGTTGGTAAGTAAACAGCAATTTTTCAATGACTTGAACAGTCCAACCTTTTAATTTATTTAAATATTCTCTCAGACTTGCCCTTAAATTTCATCCAGAGACCTATGACCTCTAGGAAGATGCCACATTAATTCTGACCTTCTCGTGGGCTGAGCCCCCCTGTCTGACGCACTCGTGGGCTGAGCAGGCCCCTGCTGCAGACACTGTAAACTAAATTTCCAGCCTTAACCAGCACGGGTTCCAGGCCAGTGATGAACGAACGCTCTCACCCTCTCTACCCGCATAGCTGCCGTGACATCTGCGTCTCTGTAATCCCGGTGGCTTCTCTCAGCAGCCCGAGAGCACACAGCACTGACACTAACAGTTCCGGGATCTGTGCTTCGCAGCTCACAGTTCTGCACTGGCCCAGGACAGCGGGCTGTGGCCGAGGGAATACATACCCTTTTGACTCTCAGGCTGCGCCGTTCAGTGGAGTTTCTCACAAACAGTGACTTTTTAGCCAGGGTCGAACTGTCACTGTCACTCCGATTTAACTGGCAAAAAACATTAAAAAAAAAAAAAAAATCACCACGTAAGAACATAGTGCAAGTAGAACTTTGGAACTGAGAAGTTTACCAAATGAAGCAGGCAGTGATAATACAAGTTTATTTCTTTAAAGAAAACCCTCCCAAACAAAGTTCTTTTCCCCTGTTCTATGCTTTTCTTAAATAACTTCATTTTCTTAAATTAAACAACTGCATTTTGGTGGCTATTATTAAAAAGTCATATGCTGAGATATTTCCACATTTTTTGAAATAAAATTATCCTTTGTATTTTTAGTTAATATGTGATATTCGTTTCTTTAAAGAAAGCTTTGCACAGAGCACAGAGCTCGAGGTCCGAGTTAAGTCGCAGTCTGTGCTATCGGGAAGGCCTGCGCCCAGGCAGCCCACGTTCACACTCTCGCTTGCTTCAGGCCCTGCTGAAATGCCACCTCATCAAGGAAGCCTGCCCGCACCCTAGCCATCACTCCCGAGCCCCTTAGGCCGCTCAGCTGTTTTCCATGGCGTCGACCCCCATCCAGATACCTCACAGCTTCGTTATGATCTGCTGCTTACGGTCTGGCTAACTCATGGGAACGTAAACTCCGCTAGGGCAGGGCTCTGGGCCTCTTATCTCTAGACGAAGCCCAAGTATCTAAGAAAGTGCTTAACAGCGGTGCTTGATAAAAATGTTTGTTGAACGGAATGAATAAATTTAGAATTTTAAAAGTATTTCTAACCCACTTTACAATATTAACTCTATTTTATAAAATACATCATAAATACTTTCAGAATTAGAATTTGGTAAATTGAAGCAAATCCCACAATTTCCTTCACAGAACTATGAATCTGATTCAGTGTCTAGAAGCATTACTGAGAGATGATTTCTGCTCTAAAACCCAATTCGCAATTTCTAGTTTAGCGGGTTCCATGGTGTAGTGGTTATCACGTTCGCCTCACACAATTTCTAGTTCAGAAAGACTAACATGGTTTGGAGCACGTATGATACAGAGCAGAAATATACACATATCTCAAAAGTCACTTTGTATTTCTAAATACAGACTGAAGTCCAAATATGTGTACTTAGCAGCCAGATCCTTTAACTTCACTTACTTGCCAAATAAGTCACATTCGAACCAATGATATATTAAATTTAGGGGGAAACAACTAAGAAGGACCATAGGAACATAATGCATGCATATTTTATAGCATCTGCAGCCATCGGCCTTTGCAGTCGGCGTGTGAAGATTCCCGATACACGGTCTCTTGTCCTTAGCGGCCGCTCGCCAGCAGCGGGGAGGAGCTGCAGGCCGGCGCCTGGTTGCGCGCGCGGCCCGCTTACCCTGCAGATGTACTGGTTCCGCTCTCCTGGGGAGAAGGTTTGTGAGCGCACTATCACGTTGCTCCTCACGAAGGGGTGCTGTCGGGAGCTCAGGCTGCTGCGGTCTTTGGGGCGAACTGCCACATTGTCGTTAACGGCTTCATCAGTATTTGTCTCTTTATCAACCTACAAGAAAGTCAGTGATTCGTCAACAGATGTGTATACGTTTATGCCCTTTTGTTCTAAGAAAGAAAGAAATATCTAATGTCACAACAGAGACTCATCTAACAGTAGGGCCACTCCTGAGAGGAAGGCTTTGCAGTACAGAGCACAGACTCCTGAAGGGCAGCTGGGGGGAAAGGTTTTCTATGGAGTTCTCAGGAAGTTACCACAGCAGGTAGGATGAAATCCACCCAACAGGGCTACCCACAGAGGTGCCACCTCCAACAGGTCAAACACAAAATGAAGGTTTAGATTTAAAGAGGTTCTATAAGGAATCCTATTTGGAAACATATCATCGCTAAACTTTATTCAGCATTCTGATTAAATTTTTTTCGGAATAAATGATAAAAAATAATTAAATATAAGGAAATGAAAATATATCACAAAGTTGTAGATTTAAATAATACATGCAATTATACACTTATGAATATAACAACTGTTATGAAGCTGAGTTTGGATTTTTACTGGATCTTTGGAAATGTAACAAAAATAAAATTTAAGTAAAAGTAGAAAGTTCTCAAAATACAAACTTGGTAGGCATTGGCAGATGTCTATTTTTTATCTTATAGGTGTAACTTGATTCCAAACCTGGCTCTTGACGAAAATTTGCACCTTCATAAAAGGAAGTCCTCAGTCAACGTATAATACTATTTTCTCAGGAATAAAGAATTAGAATTTTCTAAACTGTTACCAACATCTCAAGTGTGTTAGCATCCTCAAAGCTTGAAAATAATCTTCCCTATTTGGGGATGGCAGTCTCAACACATCGCTCACTCAACTAGCAAAACTACCTGTTTTATAACTTAGTTATTAGCACCTGTGCCTAAACCAAGTCATCAGCTACCTTCCAGAGAGATTTCAATCAGAATACCAGCTAACCAAAATGAACTTTAAATGTTTAAAATGGAAATAAACTTACAACATATATGAATGAAGTAGTCATCCTGCTGTTATCCAAAAAATTCAGAAAATATGTTTAAAAAATATTAACAGAATATTTATAGAGGTTTAAAGTAGCTAGTACTATTTCTATTCCTATATCAAATATAAGTGGAGATTTAATATTTTGAGCCCATTTAAAAATGTTAAAGCATTTACAATACATCTTAAGGCCTCTTCCCACAAAGGCCTTTCATGACCAGCTTTTGGCACAAAATCCTAAGGTGGATGGACCTGAAGAGACAAACAAGCATCTCCCTAGTTACATGTGTCTACGGGATGTCTGTTTCAGGAGGGCACAGAAGAGTATTCACCAAGGTTGGTATTCCAGTGGGTGGCTGACTCCTGAGGTCTTTGGCACAGTCGTTTTCTTTCCTGATCCTGTCTTCATTCATGTCAGACACACTAGCGCATGACCTTAAGTCTTCTGTACAGATACTGCCCTCTGGCAATTTAACTTCAGCCTCTTTTTCAGCCACGATTTCATCAGAGGCCTCTCTTAGCATTGTTAACCTACGGTGAAACAACATAAAACAGAAACAACATACACTTTTGGTCAAGCGGGCACGGTCATGAACAGTGCAACCTGGGCATGTCAACCCACGAGCTGGGAAATAAACAACAGATTCACACATAATCATCCAAGCCATTTCTTGTACTTTTCACTAAATGTCCCATAAAAAATAAAATTCTCACTTTACTCTCTAGCAACCTGCAGCAAAATCACCATAATGTGGTACTAAAAAGTTAAACTCATGAAATTTAACCTAATTTCTAGATGTTAAAATAGAAACATTCCGAAAATCATATATAAAAGTTTAATCTCAGCATTTAAAAATATTGACACACCCACTATAAAATAACTTGGTATTAGTTGTTAATTTATTGTAAAATTAATCATATAACAGAGTTACTCTCAGCCAAGAGTCAATAAAGACATAAAGAGTTAAATACCTATTATTGACTGTGCTCACGGTCTAGCAGGGAGTACCCTGGGTTAAGGGAGTTTTACTACTAACCCAGCAGAGGACTATTAATGCCACGTGATCTGATCATTAACAAAAGCCATGACATGAGCTTGGGTGATAAGACATTACAAGTGATGCTTCAGAATATAAATACAGTTTATACATATAGAATACATAATGCATGAGTACTATGATAGTTGAAAATGTCTCATGCTTTGTTGAGTTTCATGTTCTCAGAATGGAAACATTTTTTCCACTTACGACGAAATGTACTAAATGTCTAGCTTTGATGGAGATTGGTGACATACTGACAAATCGGCACCAGCTAGGTAAGAAACGTCTAGCCATGAAATGAACACAAGAGGAATCGGCAATGACTACTAAGAATTACAAATTCCTTTATTTGCACATTAAATGTATTTTTTTGAAATAGGTGTGAAACAAATTGTATTTTACATATATGAGGAAAGCTTAGTATTTAAAGATACTATGATGAACTTTATAATTACTGTCATATTTATTTGTTTTGCAGTACTTCGATTTTTATTTACTATGAAGAGCTTTTGAAAAGCACAAAGTCTATCTGTATCTTTTATATCACTGTAGTAGCTCTTCCTTCCAACTGTCTGTGACTGTTATTTATAATACACTTTGTCACTCTGAGTTTCTAAATAGTTTTCTGTGTGTATATACATACACACAAATGCATGCTATTTATGTATATACACGTATATGTTAACAGTAGTTCAGCCAAACATAATAGTATGAGCAACTACATATAAAAAATTAATCGAAATGATTTTATGTATATACTTAAAAAATGAACTGTTCACTAAAATTTGTTTCTAGAGAAAACAGTACAAACCAGGAAAGATAGTTCTTTATATATACACGAGTCTGGACAAAACCTATGATAACCTCCCCTACATCCCCTTTTTAAAGGATAAGGTATAGATGCAGAGAAGAAAACAGAAAAAGAAGAAAACAGAAAATGGTAACAGAGAAATGACTACTCAGAAGCTGTTTGTGAAAGGCTCCGTTTGTCTTTCCAGAGATTAAATGGTACTTCTGGGTTGTTTTTTCTTTTTTTAAAAAGAGAGTCACTCTTTAATTTATCTATGACTTTACAATAAACTACTTTATCTTTCAAAATTGATAGTTTAGAATTTAAAAGCTCAGAAAACAGTGTTTAACAATTGAAACCAGAACAGAGAATCTGGCTAATGTGTTAACTTTGTCCACAATCTTGCTGTTAGGTCCTTCAACTCTGTGATGACCAAGGAGAGAGGGACTTTCCCTGGCCACAGCTCCTTGAAGCCACATTGCCTTCCATGATCCCAGGATAAAATATGAACCTACAAAGGTTTCACTGGAAGCTTCTTACGCGAAACTAAACACACGCTCTTTGAGTTCCCAAAGCAAAAGGAAATAACTGCTTTACCAATCTCCATCTGGACCCCTTTGCTCTTCTTGCCCTGGTTCTGCCTCTTCTTCTTGTGCTAATTCTTGTTCCACAGCCAACAACTCAGCTGACGTTCTTGCAAGTAAGGCCGACACTGCATCCTGGAGAATGTAAAACATATGGCAACTAACATCACATATTTGGAGAAATGATTCAAAAACTCATCAGATGGGGACTTATGTTTCCAGCTGTGAAGAAGAAGCTTGTAACAGACCCAACTCTCCCGCTGAGAACAAATATGAACGCTGAAGAAAATAAAAAAAACAAACAAATAAAAACTCTAAGATGTTTTGAAGCAATCCAGAGCAACAAAGGCAATTGGGACTAGAGGGCCAAGATCCTAGGGAGAAGAGGAATACAATGAGGGGAAGTCACTGTCATTCTTATCCCAATTCTAGTAGTGAGGTGTGCAGGCCAGCAGACTGCGGCTGCCTAGAACTGAGGCAGTGTCGGAGGATGGGAAGGCCACAACTGAGTTCAGGACAACCAAGGTGCTCAGTCCACAAGAGCCCAGAGACAACGAACTGTAAAGTGGGCCCAACATGCTGCATGACATTCCTGTCAGGGCATCTGCCCTTCCTAAGCTGCCTATGTGCACAGAGAAGCTGAGTAACAAAGCAAAAACCCAGCTGCTAGGAGGCTAAAATGGTAAAGCAGATGTTTCAGGTGTCTCGTATAGTTCTAGGGAGAGGACAACTGGAATTCAGGTCCCCCAAGTGCTTCAGACAATCCTCCCATATTGTAATTTGCCTTCCAGAAGAATAGGAAATCCCCTCTGCATGAAGATGTCAGCCAGATACATTCATACATAATATCTAGCATTCAATCAGGACATACGACAGAAAGCCAACAGAAACAATGGGCAAGAGAGAGAGACACACAGGTGATCCATACACTACAGGTACTTAGAGAAGGAATTTAAATTTTTAAAATATGTCTAAAAAACAAATGAAACAATGAAGAATTCCACTAGTATAAACACAAAAAAAACCACATTAGCATATCAGAGTGAAAATGCTAAAAGTCAAAGAAAAATAGAAATTTTTTTTTTTTTTTGAGATACAATCTCATTCTGTCACCCCAGGTTGGAGTGCAGTGGCATCATCATAGCTCACTACAACGTCAAACTCCTGGGCTCAAGCGAGCCTCTCCTGCCTCAGTCTGCCCAGTAGCTGGGACTATAGGAATATGCAATTGAGCTGGGCTAATTTTTAAATTTTTTTTTGGTAGAGACAGGGTCTTGCTCTTGCCCAGGCTGGTCTTGAACTCTTGACCTCAAGAGATCCTGGGGAGAATGGGGAGGGTGGTGACGAAGGGGAAAAGGTTGGTCAATGAACAAAATTACAGTGAGATAGGAGGAGTAAGTTCTGGTGTTCTATTGTACAGTACAGTAGGGTGACTATGGTTAACACTGTATTGTATGCTTCAAAATAGCTAGAAGAAAAGATTTTGCATGTTCTCACCACAAAGAAATAATAAAAGTTTGAGTTGATGGATTTGGTACTTTACCCAGATTTGATCACTACACAATGTATACATGGATTGAAACATCATATTTATTGTACAATTATTGTGTCATTTAAAATATGTACAATTAAAAATAAAACTTAAAGTTCCATTTACAATAACATCAAAAAGAAAACTTAGAAATATATTTAACAAAAGAAGTGCAAATTTGGACTCGAAAAGCTACAAAACATTGTTGAAAGAAATTAAGGAAGACCTAAATAAATGGAAATGCATTCTGTATTCATGGATCAGAAGACTTAAAACCATTAAGATGACAAGAACCCCCAAACTGACCTACAGATCCAATGTTATCCCTATCAAAAGCCTAGCTGGGGTTTTTTTTTAAAAACGTAAACTGATAAAGTGATATTAAAACTCATATGGAAATGCGATGGACCTTGAAGAGCCAAAACAATCCTGAAAAAGGAAAGTTGGAGGACTTACGCTGATTTCAACGTGACTGCCAAGCTAAGTGACGCAGGCTGTGTCGTACTGGCGTAAGGACAGACATACAGATGAATGGAACGGAATCGAGAGTCCAGAAATATAAACTCTCACCCTCGATTTTTGACAAGGGGGCCAAGATATTCAATGCGGAAAGAATAATTTTTGCAATAAATGGTGCTGGGACATTTGCACATCCACATATAAAAGAATGAAACTGGATCCCTCCTCACATCACACATAAACAACTCAAGTGATCAGACACCTAAATGTACGTCTTAGAAGACACAGAGCAAATCTTTATGATGTTAGTTTACGCAAAGCCTTCTTAGATATGACACCAACATCACAAGCAATTAAAAGAAAATGGACAAATCAGACTTTTATCCAAATTAAAAACTTTACTGCTGCAAACAAAACCATCACGTTTAAAGACAGCCCACAGAATGAGAGAAAATATCTGTTATTGTTTATCTGATGAGGGATTTGTATCAAGAATAAAGAACTCTTATAATTCAGTAATAAAAAAGATAAATAACCCATTTTAAAAATGGACAAAGAATATGAAGGGATATTTCTCAAAAAAATATACACTAATGGCCAATAAGCCCATGAAAAGATGCTCAACATCATTAGTCATTAGGGAAATGTGAAATCAAAACCACAGTGAAACAGCACTTCACAGCCATTAGGACAGCAAGAATCAAAAAGATAGACAACATGTGGCAAGGGTGTGGAGAAACTGGGAATGTAAAATGGTCAGGCCACTTTGAAAAGCAGTTTGGCAGCTCCTCAAAATGTTAACCATGGAGTTACTATACAACCCGGCAATTCCACTCATGGGTATATACCAACAGAACTGAAAACGTATTTCCACAAAAACCCCTGTATACAAATGTTCATAGCAACATCTTTCATAATAGTAAAAACACAGAAATAACTCAAATGTATATCCATCAGCTGATGGACAAACAAAATGTGATATATCAGCAAGAGAATATTATTTGGGAATAAAAAGGACTGAAATACTAATACTGCTATACCATGGATGTACCTTGAAAATATTATGCTAAGTGAAAGAAGCTAGTCACAAAAGGACAAATATTGTATTATTCCACTTATGTGAAATGTCCAAAACAAGAAAATTTATAGACAGAGAGATTAGTGTTTGCCTTGGGGGAAGGTGGTTAGGGAGAACTGGAAGTGACTGCTCACAGGTGGGCTTCTTTTTGGGATGATGATGATGTTCTATTATTAGATTGCAGTGATGGTTGCACAACTCTGTGAATATATTTAAAAAACCAGTGAGGCTGGGCGTGGTGGCTCACACCTGTAATCCTAGCACTCTGGGAGGCCGAGACGGGTGGATCGCTCAAGGTCAGGAGTTCGAGACCAGCCTGAGCAAGAGCGAGACCCCGTCTCTACTAAAAACAGAAAGAAATTAATTGGACAACTAAAAATATACGTAGAAAAAATTAGCCGGGCATGGTGGCACATGCCTATAGTCCCAGCTACTCGGGAGGCTGAGGCAGGAGGTTAGCATGAGCCCAGGAGTTTGTGGCTGCCGTTAGCTAGGCTGACACCATGGCACTCTAGCCCGGGCAACAGAGTTAGACTGTGTCTCAAAAAAAAAAAAAAAAAGAAAAGAAAAATTGCATGTCTTTAGATGTGTCATTGTACATTTCAGAACCTCAGTTTCTCTGTCTACAAAATGAGGCTAGTATTTCTGCTCTGCTTACCCCACAGGCTTGTGACAAGGATTAAATG